>PITA01005249.1:0-16539 GCA_004023965.1 Spilogale gracilis | reverse complement strand
GTATCTTCTACGGAGAAGTGCCTCTTCATGTTTCTTCCCATTTTCTGATGTGTTCATCTTCTTTTTGGGTTTTGAGTTTGAGTAGTTCTTTATAGATCTTGGATACCAGCCCTTTGTCTGTAGTGTCATTTGCAAATATCTTCTCCCATTCTGTGGGTTGCCTCTTTGTTTTGTTGACTGTTTCCTTTGCTGTACAGAAGCTTTTTATTTTGATGAAGTCCCAGAAGTTCATTGAAAAGCCTACCTCCTATGTGCTTCGAACTATATAACATTCTGGAAAAGGTAGAACTATGGAGATGGTACAAATATCAGCGGTTGTCAGGGGTTGGGCGGCACGGAGATGGGAGAGGAAGGGAAGGATGAATAGATGGAACACAGGGGACTTTTAGGACATTGGAGTCATTTTTCTGTATGATATTATCATGGTGGATACATGTCATTATATATTTGTCAAAACCCAAAGAACGTGCAACACAAAAAGTGAGTCCTAATGTAAACTATAGTTTAGTTAATAATGTTTCAATATTGGCTCATCAACTGTAACACAGGTACCACTTTAGACTAAGATGCTAAAAAATAGGGGATATTGGGGTTTGTGCAAGCGTGTGTGGAAACTCATATTTTTCACTCAGTTTTTTTTCTGTAGATCCTAAAACTGCTCAATAAGAGGATCATTACAAAAAAAAAAAAAAAGGTGCATCTCTAGGAGCTTCTGGAATTTCCAGCCACTAGGCAATGGACTCAGCACTCCAGGCAGTGCCAAAGCCAGTCTTCTCTTTCTTGTACCCCTGCCCTAGAGCCTGCAGGCTTCCAGAAAAGCCTTCCTGACCCACCTCCAGCAAGGGAGCAAGATTCCCTGAGGAGACCAAGTTGGGCAGTGGGAGACCTAGCACAGAAGAAGTGGGGGAGTCCTTTGACCCCCTTCCCACCACCGCACATGGGTTTATTCTCAGGTAGGTCCCTTTAACTGCTTCTCATCTGGGGCATAGTCATTGTCAAGTCAACATTTCACTTAAAATGTGTTGAAAAGGCATTGCTTTATTTACTTTTTGTTTGTTTAAGATTTTATTTATTTCAGACAGAGAGAGAGAGAGAGTGAGCGAGCACCGGCCGGGCGGGAGAGGGACAGAGAGAGAAGCTGAGAGTCCCATGCTGGGCTCAATCCCATGACTCTGGGATCATGACCCCAGCTCCAAGACAAACTGAGCCACTCAGGTGCCCCAAAGCACTGCTTTTAGACAACATATTCAAGGCAAACATCTTCCTGCGTTGTCTCGGTGTCTGTTACGACTTCCATTCGGTATATCAGTAAACTCAGGTTCGGAGACCAAGTCCCACAGCACTAGATGGCAGAGGGAGGACTGAGTCTAGGGCTAAGGATGAGTCCTCATCCTCACACCCATCACACTCACCATCACACCCACCACACCCATCTGGAGAGGATCCCAGCCCTCGCTCGCACCCCTCCACCTCCCCTGTGCTGGCATGTCCAGCCCTTGGGCTCTAGAAGCCCAGCTCTGTGGTCTGTTCCACCTGCTCCTTGCCCGGCCCCTGGCCGGCATCTGCTCTCTGGGCCTGCCCACCCTCCTGTGCAAAGCCACCTGTTTGGAAGGTAGGAGTTCCCGTTTATAGCGGAGCAGAAAAACGAGAAAAAAAATTTCGTCTTAGATGTTCATCTGAAAAAAAAAAATCCAAAGACTTGTCTCTGAAAGCGTACACACAATAGCAGATGTTGTTTAACAGGCTCGTAGGACATTCCCAAAAAGTTATAAACATATCTTTCAGTGGTTACTTAAGATAAACAGATACAAGTCACATATTTTTTGGTACAAGAGACAGCTTGCTGTTTGGAAGCCAAATAAAGATTCCTGAGTGTGAGATGCACCTGAAAAAGATTAGGAGATCGTATCAAGGACCTTAAACCAGGGGCCAAGTCTAACATGCTTTTCTTGGAGTTGTGTCTCTGCAAAAAAAAAAAAAAAAAAAGAGTTCCATCTCCATGCAGGAAACTTAGCGCCGATAGGGGCTTAGGGGACTTTTCTCCACACCTCTGCTGTGTCTCCTTTCTCTGACGCCAGGCCCCAGCCACTGAGACAGCCTGCATGGCTCCCTTCTACCTGAGGGCTTCACTCATGGAGCACTTCCTGGGTGCTGGGCGCTGGCCAGTGCCGGGCACACAGACTCGATGTGGACAGCTCTGTCCGACCAGGAATGCCGATGTATATAAATGGATACTTGGATCAAATGCGATTGCTTGTGGGAGCATCCTGTGATGCTTAATCATATGGGCTCTGGGAGCCAGATTCCCTGGGTTCAAACCCTGCCTCTGACACTTCCTTTCCCTATATCCTGGGGCAAGTCAATTTATCTCTCTGTGCTTTAGTTTTATCATCTATGCAATGGAAGTAATAACAGTACCCGCCTACATAATGTATTGCTTTTTAAAAAAAGATTTTATTTATCTATGTGTGTGTGTGTGTGAGAGAGAGAGAGAGAGAGAGCATGAACGGGGCAAAGGGACAGAGGGAAAAAGAGAGAGATGCAGGCTCCCTACGGAGCAGAGACCCCAATGCCGGGTTCCATCCCAGGACTTCAGCATCTCAAGCTGAGCCAAAGGTAGACGCTTAACAGACTGAGCCACACAGGGGCCCCAATGTATTGACTTCCGGTTAAGAATTACCCAAAACTTGTGGCTTAAAAATATTTTTGAATGTCACAGTTTCTGTGGGTCAAGAATAGAACACTGGGGGTTATACTCAATTAATGAATCATTGAACATTATATCAAAAACTAATGATACATTGGCTAATTGAATTTAAATTTTAAGGAAAGGGAATATGGGCATTGCTAAGGGTGCCTGGGGCTCTGAACCTCTCACAACAGTGTAGTCGAGGTGCAAGCTGGACTGAGGTCTTCTCGGGGCTCCAGTGGGAGACAGTCTGCGTCCAAATTCACTCACATTCACGAGGTTGCTGGTGGTCTCAGGTTCTTGCTGGCTGCTGGGCGGGGACATCAGGTTCTTGCCACATGGATCTGTGGGGCTACTGACAACCCACAGCTAACCCCTCCCAGAGTGAGGCCAAAGAGAGGGAAGGAGAGAGAAAGAGTAGGAGAGAATATTTTTGTTGCCTAGTTTCTGATGTGACATGCCATCCCTTTTATCATACACATATTTTTAAAGATTTTATTTTGTTTATTTGAAAGAGAGAGAGCATGAGTGTGTGTGGGGGGCAGTGGGAAGAGGGAGAAGCAGGCTCCTCGTTTGGAAGGGAACCTGCTATGGGGCTGGATCCTAGGACCCTGGGATCATGACCTGAGCTGAAGGCAGATGCTTAGCCAGCTGAGCCACCCCGGAGCCTCCCTTTGCCATATTTTGTTTATTAGAAACCAGTAACCAGGTGGAGCTCCCACTGAAGGAGAGATGTTTGCACAGGACTGTGAACTGGAGGTCACAGGGGCCATCCTCAAGGTCACCCTGTGGTACCACCCTATCTCAGAAGATTGTTGTGAGGATCATGTGCAAAATGCTTAGCCCAGAACTGAGTTCTTCTCTATCCCATTTTAAGATTTAATTGCTCAGATGATCAGATCCCTTACCTCAAGACACAGAGGCACACGTACACGCACCAACATTTTCTGTCCTCCCATCCTTTTTTGCCTTGTTTCTCCATCTGCGTTTCTACCCTAGTCTATAGTCAATAAGCCTCATGGCCATATGGGTGGTACTCATCATATCAAGGGTGGTCACTCCCAGGACCCTGAGGCCTTCGCTCTGACCTCTTCAGAGAGTGGCCACTGGCTGTCTCTGTCATGTCATGGGAAAAGCTGAGCAGCCTGGAAGAAGGATCTGGGGTGGGCTTAGGTGTAGGCATAAAGGTGAGTCCCCAGTCTGCCATTAGGCCCACCTTTGACCTGAAGTTCCTCAACTTGGCCATGGTCTTCTAACTCTAAAGTGGTACCGTTCACCTGGGAGATCCTGTTAAAATAAAAATCAGATTTAGCAGTGTGGGGTGGGGCCAGAAGTCATGCCTTTCTGACAAGCTCCCAGGAAGTGCCCAACTGGCTGGTCTGTGGTCCCCACCATGATCAGCAGCAAGCAACCAGACAACAGCCCCTCCTCTGTGCAGAGATCCCAAAAAGCCAGGGTTTCCTTTTGTGCATATTCCAGCTGAGCAGTAAAGCCACACACACAAGAAGAAAAAGATGTAGAATCAAATGTAACTAGGGGTGTGGGAAGACAGGGAACACACTTTGGAAGATGTATAATTAACATGAGCCTGCAGGGTAGGTCCACTCTAGAACGATGGAGAGAAGGGACTTGAGGTTGGCTGGAAAGAGAAACTGGAGGTCCGTTTGCAAACTGCTTTGAATGTCAGGCTCACGTCTCTGGATTTGATTCTGAGGCCCAAGGCTGCCAAATGCAAATGCCTACAAGCATTCTTGTGAGAGAGTGAGGAGTGGTGGGGCCAGCCCTCAATGTGGAGAGCGTGCCGATTCAAGGCAGCAGTTCCTTCTCAGCTCCAGCTGATTGTTGTGAGATGGTAGGTGGACCTTCCAATTTTTTCTTTCTTTCTTTTTTTCTAAAGACTTTTTCTTTTATTTGATAGAGACACAACAAGAGAGAGAACTCAAGCAGGGGGACTGGGAAAGGGAGAAGCAGGCTTCCTGCTGAGCAAGGAGCCCGATGTGGGGTTCGATCCCTGGACCCTGGTATCATGAACTGAGCCGGAGTCAGAAGCTTAATGACTGAGCCACCCTGGCACCCTGTGACCTTCTAATTTTTCAAACAAAGTCACGTATTTGGAATTTTATGTAAAATCTTCCAATTTTTAGAAGTTGTGAGACCAAGTGAAATCTATTTGTGATCATTTCTGACTTGAGACCCTGCTTTTCATAAGCACAGATGGAGGCAAAGAGCACCCAGTGAAGTTTTGGGTCAGGAAGCTGCTTCTTAGAAGAAACTAGTGTCTGGATAAAGTCCACAGCAGCTGAGAACCTTGGTCACAAGAGAGTGCGCTACTTGGTCACCCGTGGTCCCAAAGTCCTCCTGAGCAGTCATACTTCCAGGTAAGAGGGCTCCCAAGGATGGAAGGCAGCTGTTCCCCCAGAGTGGAGTTAATCACCTGCTCTAAACACAGAACTAAATCTGCCTCCACCCCTTCTGCCACGCCCCAAGGCTGGCCATTTCTGGCATCATTAGAGGGCATCGCGCCGTGTGAGGTCATGTAGCAGAGTAGAGTCAGGGAATGTTCACACCTCGATCCTGTCATCTCTTAGCTTGTTGACCACTGACAAGTCAGCTAACCTCTCTTGCCTCAGTTTCCCTAATTTTATAATAATCTTGCCTCTCTCGCAGGGCAGTTGAGAATAATGGCACAATTGCCAAACTGTGGAAAGAGCTAACGTGCCTGTCAACAAACGAATGGATAAAGAAGATGTGGTCCATATATACAATGGAATACTATGCCTCCATCAGAAAGGATGAATACCCAACTTTTGTATCAACATGGACTGGATTGGAGGAGATTATGCTGCGTGAAATGAGCCAAGCAGAGAAAGTCAAGTATCACATGGTTTCACTTACTTGTGGAGCATGAGGAGTAATATAGAGGACAGTAGGAGAAGGAAAGGAAATGGGAAGTAGGGTAAATTGGGGAGAGAGATAAAATATAAGAGACTTTGGACTCAGTAACAAACTGAGGGTCTTGGAGGGGAGGGTGGGGGATGGGCGAGCCTGGTGGTGGGTACTGAGGGCACATATTGCATGGAGCACTGGGTGTGGGGCATAAACAATGTTGGAACACTGACAAAACAAAAATAATAAAAAGAATCAAATGAGATACTGTAGGGAAATACCACAGTGTCTTGCACAAACCATGTGACCAGCTGATAATGGTGAGGATGATGATGGTGATGCCAGCTCAGGGTGAGTGAAATAGATCATCTTTTGGAAGGGTTATTAAGGACCACTCAACATCATCATTTTACGGGGGAAACTGAGGCTCAGGTAGGTGATTTAGTTAAGGCCCCATGGTAAGGGGGAATCAGGGAGATCCATCCGCTCCTGTCTTCTGTGTTACATGTTTCTCCCCAGCAAGGAATATGGGGCCTGACACGTAGTGTGTTTGTGGAATGAATGAATAAACCAATAGCCATGGAAGAACCAGCCATTCCTCTCATTTTCTCTCTGCGTTTGTAATATTTCATTCTTGAGTCACTTGCAGGTACGTGGAGAAGAGAGAAGTGATTTATGGATCCGGGGATTCATGGATCCGGGGATGTAGAAATGGTGAAGAATTCACATTGTGTTGGAACTGGTTGCTCCTGTCTCTCCGGCCAGCCTCTTTTCCTCCCTCCCTCTCATTCCTCCTTCCATCCCTCCTGCTTCCTACCTGTCAGTCTGCCAAGCATTCATTCATTCAATCCATTTTTATTGAGCACCTGCTATATGCCAGCTTCTTCAGGCACCAGGGATACAAGATTGAGCGAAGCTCAAAGAATCTAGAGTCTGGAAGGAAAACTCCACATAATCAAATGATCTCATAGATGGGGCTGTGTTTTCAAGGGCAGCATAGGGGCTGCTGGAGGGTTAAGGATATGTGTGTGTATCGATGAGGGTTCAGATAGAATCTGGTCATGAGCTGTCAAGAAGGGCCTTCCCAGGGGCGCCTGGGTGGCTCAGTGGTTAAGCCTCTGCCTTCAGCTCAGGTCATGATCCTGGAGTTCTGGGATCGAGCCCAGCATCTAGTTGCCTGCTTGGAGGGAAGTCTGCTTCTCACTCTTTCACTCCCGCTGCTTGTGTTCCCTCTCTGGGTGTGTTTCTCTCTGTCACATAAATAAAATCTTTCTTTTTAAAAAAAAGAAGGGCCTTCCTGAGGACATGACATTGGAGCTGGGAGCCAAAGGGCTAGCAGGGCTGGGGGGTGCACAGAAGAGAGAACAGACCCTGAGCAAATGGAGGAAAACTAGTACAGGGGAGACCCAGAAGGGGTGGCTCAGTTGAGGCCAGAGCTCTGTCATGTCATGCCCAGAAGAGTCCTGTGAGTTTTTGACCTTGATCTTTAATGCCCTAGGAAGATACTGCAGGTTTTTAAGCAGATTCACATTATGAGGAGATTGTTCTCGTTGCCTCTTAGGGAAGGGCCCTCCATGGAGCCCAAGTGGTTAGAGGTGTCGGTGGTGGGAGGCTGAGAGGCATGTATCAAGAGAAATTTGGGAGGTAAGCTGTCAGGGTATAGGCAGTTGTTAAATGGTTGTAAATACAGGATTTCCTTCCCGGAAAAATCCCCAGGCTCGAAGAGGCAGCTGCTCAGTTTCCATCAAACAGGACATGTCAAATCCCAAGCACGGTCCCCAGGAAGCCGCCGGCTAT
The DNA here is from genome assembly GCA_004023965.1 of Spilogale gracilis. Lineage (NCBI taxonomy): Eukaryota > Metazoa > Chordata > Mammalia > Carnivora > Mephitidae > Spilogale > Spilogale gracilis. The sequence goes on along the minus strand of PITA01005249.1, from coordinate 9,167 downwards.
GCGCAAACACCGAGTTTGCACAAACACTGCATTCCTGAGCATTTATTGAGTGCCTACTGTAGGCCAGCGGCGGGCTAGGCACGTGGGCGCCCTGCCTGCCGCTGATAGGGGTGCAGGACGAGTTCCAAGGCTGCTGCTTGCTGCACCAGTAGCTGGACGCTGCCTCGACAACACCAGATGTCTGGGGACGAAGCAGAGCCGACTGTATGCTTCCTGATGTCGCCAGAGACGCCGAGGTTGCTGTCGCCATAAAGATGTTTGGGTTTCCTGTGGCTGAAGGAGGCTTCTTCGCCCGTCAGAAGTTTGTCGGTGTTGGGGCCCGTCAGCATCTCTAATGCAAGTGGTGAGAAATTCTGATATTTTCAAATAGAAAAAGACTTACTTGGAAAGTTCAGGAAATCATGAAATCAGGAATCATGAAAGTTCAGACGGATTTTCCAGGTTTTCGCCAGATGGCAGGGTTTCGAGGCCTCTGAGTTAGCCCTGTCCGCACAGCTACTCTGGAAATCTAGAGAGACGGCTTCTCTTTAGGCAGCCAACCAGGATTGCTGGAATGATGAAAAATACTTTTTTTTTTTTTTCTTAACTGCAGGTGTTTTGGCTTTCATTAACTGCATCAAGGGTCTGTCCTCCCAGCGCCCAGCTCTCTGGAGGGGGAGGGGACGGACAAGTTCTAGCTCTGAGCGGGGCCCTGCCTTGACCCCCCGGCTCTGCAGAACCACCCACTGGCCAAGGGTTCTGATGAGAGGAGAAAAAGACAGTCTCCCAAGTGTTTCAAGTACAAGTACTAGACCCCCTGTGTTTTCGTCCAACAAAGGCGGGCAGATAAGAAGTAAGGCTGCCAGTGATTCGTTGGTCTGACTTCACCTATTTGAAAAATGCCCTCTCTGCTTCAAACGACACTCTCGAGCATTTCTGAGTCTCTCTACACATCCTAGAAAATTCACAAAGCTGCGGAGGTTATTGCTCGAGACAATTGGGAAGCAGTGTATTCGTGATGGCACAAAGAGGGAAAGAAAATGAATTGTTTACAAAAAGAAAAAAATGCGTGGGCACATAGGAAGTTATTTATGCACAGATTTATAAGTTCCTATAAATGCTACTTCTCGAATATTCATCTCAATCCAGAGCTATTTCTTTTTCTGAAAAGTAGTTCTTAATAAAGATTCCATCACCCTCAGTAAACCTTTCCATTCAAGTATTTCTTTCATATCTTACACGAGAGGATGTTTCTTTCTCCGTTAGGACTGCTGGTGTCTTGGTCCCCTGCTGGAAGGGTGAAATTTACCGCTTACTCCTTTTGTGTGAAGGGAGAATAAAAGAGGGATTCTCTTTCTTCTGGTTTGTTTCTTGAGCTTGTAATTTTAAAATATCTCCTTTCAGAGCCCCTTCTATATTGACTACCGCAGCGCAGAAGTCAAGCAAAGGGGACCCTGTCAGCTGACAAGTCTGCCCCCCGATGTGACATCAGGCAGGGGTATGTGGGTAAAAATCTCAGGCTCGAATGCAGTTGTGTGATTTCCTATGATAAATAGCTTGGACAAAAGCTAATCAAAATTACTTTCCGGTTCTACCGTATTCAGCAAGACGAATGCATGACATGGCCCCAGAGGCTGCGATTCGTTAATTTGCAGATGTCTTTGCTCACATCTGTCTGACCAGGCTGGCAGCTCCCCTTCTCTCGGCACACACAGGGTGGAGCATGGGCCCCGCTGTCATGGGACCCTTGTCTTCTCACGCGCTCACCAGATTCTGTATCCCTGGGCACCATCCATGATGCCCACTCGGGGAAGCACGTCTCACGTGCTGGAAATGTACACTGCAGACAGCAAAAATGATCCCAGTGATTTGAAGACAGAGACCCCGATGGTGTGCATTCCCGGTTCTCCTCTCTAGGACGCACCTCTTCTAGCAGGCTGGTGGACATAGGTAATCAAATGAGAGATTGTTTTTTTTTTTTTCTTGCAGTTGGCTATTTGGATCACAAGATGCGATCTCAAGAGATTAACATCTTGAGAAACCACTGTGCATGTGGGCTGAAGGATTTCAGGAAGAGACCCCAGTAGGGTAACCTGATCAGTTAAGATGATGTCACTGCAGTTTTAAGACTCACCTAATGATGTTGGGGGGGGGCGGGGAAGCAAAGGCTTTTCCTTTGCTTGACTGTGTGAATAGAGATTCACAAATGTAGACCACCACAGGCTGCATTCTGTGTCTGCTACCTTCGAATTTTGCAGTTTTGGGGAAGGACCAGTTAAAACCACCCAAAGACCAAGTTTATGAACGTCTTGTTGTTGGGACCAGGTTTCTTGGATGTGAGTCTTGCATGATCCCTATACAGGGACCCCATCTTAGAGGGATGTGTTGGCCTGATGTGAGAGTGATGCTGTTTCCCTCCTAGGTCTTAACCTTTCTTAGCGAGACGGACAACCAGGAAAGTAGGAAATCGAAACAAGCCATGTTTAGCCGAATTTTACATACCATAATCTCTTTACCATGGTCCAGCGAGGCAGGAATGCTCAGGTCCATCAGTTCTGGTATAAATCCCTTCCAGAGGGGAGTGATTTACAACTTAGCACCATTCTCGACTCTTCCCCAAGAGCAAAGTTAAATGACCCAAGAACAACGGGACGCTGCACCAGAACTAGTGAGAATGGTTTTCTAAAGGGTGGTCTTGGGAGTAGGTTTTCACCTGCAGAAATAGAGGCACAGGCACCTCTCCGAAGTCCTGGCCAGAGTCAAGACTCATTCCTATTTTGAGAGGTCAGTGGTGTGGCGAGTTATAAGGTCTGAGGGAGAAGTGGGCCTGGCCCAGGGGATTTTTGTTGCCTTCTTACCAAGGAATCTTGAATTGATCCAGGCCGGGGATACCTGGCTTCTCCCTGCCTCCTCCTGGTGGTGACCGGCCCCATGCAAGGACAGAGAGGTCCTTCTGTCTCCAGCATGATGTCAAAAGATCAATCCCAGTGGTATTGGAAGGCAAAGGTTTAATGGGTGGGCCCCAGTGGAGAAAGAAACAAGGACCAAGGTTTGAAACTCCATTGGTTATCATACCTTGATGTAAAAATGAGCCCCTTGAATGCGTCTGAGAGGTCCGAACACCCATCTGACAGGGCTTATAAATAGACAAGTGAGATGTTGAAATTATTTTTAAGACAGATGTCTTTTTAAACTATATTCAGAGCACCTTTCGGGGCTCCTCGTGGCACAGTTCCTTGAGCAGGAGGTATTTCATCTTTAGAACATCTGGAACTGTGAAGGAGGTAACCCGGCAGACCCTGCAGACCTGGCAGATGCAGTCCCTTCCACATAAAAGTGCGCCCACAAATCACGCCTGCGACTGCAGAGCGGCCCAAGTGTTCCGCAGCAGCGATGGAGGGAACAGGGCCCGGGGTGGGGTGGGGGGAGCACAGCTCATGGGAGCCCCTGGCCCTCCTCCACCCATATTGCTGAAGTCAACTGTTAAAAAAACAACTCAGCTGCAATTCTTTTTATTTTTTTAAAGATTTTATTTATTTGACAGAGAGAAACACAGCCAGAGAGGGAACACAAGCAGGGGGAGTGAGAGAGGGAGAAGCAGGCTTCCTGCCGAGCAGAGAGCCCGATGTGGGACTCAATCCCAGGTCTCTGGGATCATGACCTGAGCTGAAGGCAGTCGCCCAACCAACTGAGCGACCCAGGCGCCTCTGTTTTTTTAAAGATTTACTTATTTGAGAAAGAGAGAGTGCAAGAGAGGTAGGGGGGATGAGCAAGAAGGAGAGAGGGAGAGAGAGAATCTCTCCTCACTGAGTGTGGAACCTGATGCGGGGGCTCGATCTCAGGACCCTGAGATTATGACCCGAGCAGAATCCAAGAGTCAGACGTTTAACTGACTGAGCCACCCCAGCACCCATTTTTTCTGCAATTCTTCACCAAGTGGCTAACCAACCGCAAGCCAGTTTATTTCCTTGGCTTGTAGGAAGTGATTGACAAGAGAGTCGTCCCCTCCTCCCTTTGGGGTAACATTTTCTCCATCCTATAAATCCATAGGCTTGACAGAGTGGGGTGATTTTGTGCTGTTACTCAGAGAACCCCCATGCTTATTTACTTTGGGTTTTCCACTGGCCTTGGTGCCTGGGCAGGCAGGGTGAGGGACAGGGGATGGCCACAGCCCCTTGCTCATGAAGGGGGGCAGTGCGGCAGGCAAAGCTATGTGGCAAAGTTATACCCTGCCGGATGCTAAGCCCTTGGTCCCAGAAGGTCCTTGTTCCATTAAACCCCCAGAAAACTGATGATACTTTATCTTTTAGGGGAAAAGACTCAAATGTGCCTTTAAAACTTGTGGCTCAATGCATCACTTGACATTTTTTTCTTTTCTCTTCTTTTTTCTTTCTTTTTTTTTGTGGCTGCTTGCTAAAGTGCTACAAAAGAAATAAAAGCAGGAGAACCCCACAAAAGACTGAGCTGGAACTTTATACTACTTTTGTATAAATTATAGCAATAAAATGAATACTGCTGATAATAATAATAAATAATAATGGTAATAAATGCCTTGATCAGTTTTATGAAAGCCTTTGGACCTTGCGGGACAGAGGAGGAAATGAAACTGGATGTTGGAAGCTTTGGGGTTTATAAGAACCTCTTTGGGGGCGCCTGGGTGGCTCAGTTGGTTAAGTGACTGCCTTCGGCTCAGGTCATGATCCCGGAGACCCAGGATGGAGTCCCACATTGGGCTCCCTGCTTGGCAGGAAGCCTGCTTCTCCCTCTCTCACTCCCCCTGCTTGTGTTCCCTCTCTGGCTGTGTTTCTCTCTGTCAAAATAAATATAAAAAAAAAAATCTTAAAAAAAAAAAAAGAACCTCTTTGGCCAACGTTATAAAGACAGAATCTTCCAGAGTGAGGGGAAAGCTGGTGTTATAATGAAATCTCCACCACTGTCACTGCTTCCTCTCTGCTGGAGTGGCAAGCCGGCCACTGCCCTGGTCACCAAGAACACCCTTGAAATTAATTTCCCGGCAAAGGAAGCGATGCTCTCCACAACTTAGTGATGCAGGTTGTCTGGACCCTACTAAACTGAGCCAGGCATGGTGAAGGGTGGTGATGATTTCAGGGTTAAATGCTGAAACATCTGGTGCCTCCATAGAGCCAGGGTCTGCTGAGACACCTCTGTTTGAGGGGAGGGGCAGGAAGCCCCTGGCTGCCATTTGGAGCCTTGGAATGCTCGGGCTTGTTTCCCCTTCTGCTTCTCCGGGAAGAACGCAGGGTGAGGACAGGCCCTCGCTCAACTTCTACCACCCTGTGGTAACTTCGTGCCATGACATACACTCCCCCGATGGGCCTTCGTTGCCATTCCTGTGACAAGTAGCACCCCGGGTGCCTGGGCGCCCCACTCCATCTTGTGGTCTGGGGGGTCAGCTCTGGGAGGCAGCGTGCCCTTGCAAATTTTGAAAGATCTCAGAATCCCCAACGCTGGCTCTCTGTGGTAGAGGAATGGCCATGAGATGGAACCAGGAGGGACTTCAGTCAGAGCCAATGGCGATGTCCTGTGTCCAGCACTCTTGGGCACTGGGGATCCAGAAAGGAAAACGGTCTGCCCACCGTAGCTGCCGAAGTGCGCCCAGCTTTCACATTTTTTCCCAGCCTGTGCATCTCCCAAATGTTCCTTTTCTGCAGCGTGCCCCCACCCCCAATTTTATATGTAGCAGATGGCCTTCAAACAAATCAAGGACAGAAGCTGCAAAAACCTTAAAGAAAAAAAAAAAGACAGGGAAACTCATATATTTCTTCAAACGATAAGATGAACTACAGATGTTCGCTGAAGGGTGATGCTGCCCACCTATAACTTGAGACTCAACTTAAAAGAAGATTCCACTTGTGTTCAGCACTGGACAAGCCCGGTAGCTGTCAGGCTGTGATTTATGAAGGTGGCTTGCGAGATTTGATGTCACTGGGGACATAGCAATTAAAACGCTCTGCCATCGGGCCCGCAAAGCAGCCTCCTCCGTGGACCCAGGCACGGAGTCCAGGGGGAAATGCCCTGTGCTCCGCATCCAGGCACGAAGATGGACGTGGCCATGCCCGGAGTGCCCTCTCGCTCCTAAGCCTCCCTCCCTCCCCTTTTGCAGAATTCCTGGTCCTCTCGGTCAAAGTCCTGTTCTTACCTGACACCTGCAGTCAGATGAATCTCAAAGAAGCTTGACAAAGTCTCTACAAGAGAAACAGTCGTCCACGGTGGAGCTCAGCTGCATATAGGAAAGAGCTGCTTGCTCGGCTGGGTTTGTAAAGAAGGCAGGATGGCATCACTGCGGAGTGTTTAAAAATGCATGGAAAGCACCTATTGGGAAGGTCAGCAGAGGCCTGTAATTAACACAATGCTAAGGATCGCTGTTTCTATTGAATGCTGCTTTTCCAGGACTTGTTGTAACTTGGACCTACATACGTATTACGATCTGAAACTGAAGATACGAGCAAGGCTTTAGCCGGATGCTGTGTGCCCTCCCGTCTCTTGGCTTTCTGAGCAGAGAGTCTTAATAATGCAAAGAGAGCAAGGTATATTGGAAGCACACGCCCGCCTCCAAGCTCCGGTCGCCGTCTGCATCCATGTGGAGGCAGACACCTATGCCCATCACACATGTGCCCGCGGCCCTCCGGCAGCTGCTCGCCGCTGGGATGGTGGTAGGGGCCGCAGAGGCCTGCGTAGGCGCAGCGGGAGGACGGCCCAGCCTGCCCCGTGGCCTCTGGAACAGAAATGTGGGGAGCCTTTGAAGTTCCCACAACTCAGGTGGAAGCCCCTGCCAGCGGCCCTGAGAGGAAGTCATTCATTTTCACACAAAGGGGAAAATTCCTCAGGACCCTGGTGTTTCCACTAAAACAAACCTCTGATCAAGGACCAGCTGTTCTCCATCTCCGGCTGGCTGGACGACAGCATGAGAGACGCGAGCTAGACAGGAGGCAGCGTGGTGAGGCGGGCAAGGCCCTGGGCATGGGAACCAGGAAGAGAGCACGTGGTTTGGCATTCAGAGGGAGGAGGATGCCCAGCGTAGCATTTCCAGATCTGTTCTGTGTTCACGGAGAAAATAGTGGCCCATGGGCCTTTTAGCAGCCACTGAGTTCCTGCCATGCCCAGGACCCACAGACTGAAAGCTGGGGACAGCCCTTTCATTTCACACCCAGAAGCTCCCATGGAGATGAGAGTGCTACTTATTTTTAAAAATACCTTAAATGACTTGGACATTTGTCTTTTTTTTTTTCCTTCTATTTTCTCGATCATGCTACCTCTTACTCTCTTTTCTTGTGTGGGAGTTTCTCACCCCGTGAATCAGAGTGAGAGGCAGAAACTTCCTTCCATTTTGGAGGCTGAGAAGTCAAAGCCTTGCCTTCTCTGCTCCCTTCGCAGGCTGGACCATCGGGTTTCCTGCTGTAGATGAAGCTTATCTCAGCTCTGCGTTGGTTCACCCCACCAAAGGTAAGCTGCCGGGGAGCGCATGCCTTGGGCAGCTTGGCTCGTTAACCAACTCTGTGCAGACAGACCAAATATTAATGTCCCGAAGAAATCCTGCAGGGAAGGGGGCCATGGTGGAAGGAGGTAGAACCTTTCTTTCATGAAACCATGGAGTCCCGTGATGCAGAGCTGTAGGCTTCACCGTCAGAGTTAGATTCGGACCCCGACTGAGTGATGTTGGGTGAGACTCTCATCTTTTCTGAGCCTTGCTACACGATCACTGTAAGGATCACATGAGGCTCAGTGCTTGGCACATAGTAGGTCGTCAAAAAATGGTAAGCTTTCTACCATCAGAGGGTAATCATGAGGAAGGAGCAGATGTGGGTTAAGGCTTGTGGGGAACATTGAACTATACCGGGGTGTTAGACCATAGCCACTACAGAAGACCCTTAAACAGAAAATGTCAACGCCTCAAGTAGCAGATTTCTCCCTAGTTATCTGTTTGCAGGACATGATGGGGAAGCTAGAATGACAGGGGTGTGCTCTTTTCCACTGATGCCCTTACCCCAGATCATTCGCTTTCCTTCCCTGTCCTGTGTTCTGGGCCAGAGGCTGACCAGCCTGTAGTGCATCTCCTGGGCTTCCAGCCCTCTGGTTTCTTCTTGGGTTTGACCAATTGCAGCTCCAGCTCCCACCAGACTCCAAGAGGACCATTCCCTTGAGGCCAAGGGATAGATACAGCTTCCCACCGTTGTTAATTTCTAGGGCTTTGCCTTCCCATGGTGCTTCTTTAAGCCGTATCCCTATTTCTGTAAATGGTCCTTTCATTAAATTCTCTTTGCAGACTCATCTGAATGTGCTTTCTCTTTCCTGGCAGGAGACTGAAAAAGAGTGTGACTGGCCAGCATCAATCTAGGAAGACTTCCTGAAGGAGGGTGTCTCTTCCCCAGAATTTTGGAGAAGAACCACAGTAACTTGGTAAGGACATCGCGTAGAAGGCTGATGTTCCCATGAGGGAGACTGGAGTCAATGTGTGGACACTTCATGGATGATGGTGAAGGTCGTTATCAACAGGATGTCCCTGCAGACTCAGAAAGGGAGAGAATAATGACACTAAAAATGGAAAACTGTGTCATTTACTTGTCTGTTGTGTGACAAGCACTCAAATGTGCGATAGGTATTATTATCATTTTATGGATGAAAAATGGGAGCTAAGAGAGGGTAAGTAACTTGCCTAAGGTCACAGTACATGGTGGAGGTGGAATTCATAAAGCATGGAATTCATAAAGCCCAGGCAAGGCTGCCCAATGGTCCCCGCTCTGCCTGGGACTGAGGGGTTCCTGGGATAAGAGACTCTTGGTGTTGATTTTTTTTGTTAATGACACGATCTATTGGATAGTTGTGGAGGTAGTGAAAGTGGGTACTAACAGTCCTGCCTATAATAAGTAAAGTTAATTTCCATGCTTTAGAGACCCCAGAGAATTGATTTATAAAAGTGGAAGCACTAAGGGAAAGAAAGAGGGAAGGGAGGAAGGAAGGGAGGGAAGGAAGGAGGGAAGGAGGAAGGGAGGGAAGAAATTGTCAGCTCAGAACATTCCATACAGCAGCAGAGAGGTGGTGCAGTCATTCCAAATAACAGACATCGTCTCCATTTGTCTCAGGACTGGGGTAGCATTGCCCTCTGACAGACTTTCCTTTGCAGTTCCTCCCCTCCTCCTCCTCCTCCTCCTCCTCCTCCTCCTCCTCCT
>PITA01005248.1:0-112916 GCA_004023965.1 Spilogale gracilis | reverse complement strand
TACTATATATTGGTCCAGGGCAGCATGTTCTAATCACATACATTAATATTTCTATGGTGAAATGTATGAATATTCATACTATTCAGACTATAAATAGCTTGACTTCAGGTCAGGCAGGCTATGCAACCAATGAGTTTCCACTGAACTTACAGTAGAACTTACTTTCAGAGCTTCTGGGGATTGGGGACTTGGGAAAAGGTCATGGTATATTGGCACTCCTATTTTTCCTATGAAGAACTAATGCCCAGAGAGAGGAAGAGATTCTCACAGCTGGGAACTGGGCTGTGAGGCATCTCAGATTTTTTTCTGAATCTGGAGCTGTCATTCTGACCAGGGAGTTAACTCTTCTCCCCTCCAGCTGTTTTGGCCGTCTCCAAAACTTTGCGTGCCTGTGTCTCCACTGTTCTGACTCCATCTGGCACACTTACCCACCTTTCTTTGCAAGTGGGTTTTGAAGTCCTTAGACCTTGAGCCAGAGAATCTGCCTTTCATGTGAATTCTCTCACAAAGCATGGAAGAGTTTCAAAACTGGTGTACACACTGCTCCAGGGAGATGAAGGGCCCCTTTGGGGCTCATCTCTACTGTTTCTTTCTGTGTTTTAGCATTTTATAGAGGATTTAATAAACTTTATTGGGAATTCACATAACATAAAATTAACCATTTTAAAGTGAACAATTCAGTGGCATTTAGTCCATGCACAATGCTCTACAACCACCTCTCCCTAGTTTCAAGATATTTTTGTCACTCCAAAAGGAAACCTACCTCGTACCCATTAAAAAGTTATTACCTGTATCCCCCTCCCTCCATCATCTGGCAAACAACAATCTGCTCGCTGGCTCTAGGGGGTTTGATTCTGAGTGTTTCACATAGATGGAACCATATATCATGTGATCTATAATGACTGGCTTTTTCACTTAGCATCAGGCTTTCAAGGTTCATCCATGTTGTAGCGTGTGTCAGAACTTCCTTCGTTTTAATAGCTGAATAGTATTCCATTGTATGGATATACCGCAACCCGTTTCTCCATGCACCTGTTCACGGACATTGAGATTGACTATCCTACTAATGCTGTGATGAGCGTAGGTGTTAAGTGCATTGTTTACACAGTTTCTTTTTAAAGTAAACAAACTCTGTTCCCACCAAGTGTCATCTTTCCCTTTTACTGTCTCACTCCAGGCTCCTCTCCTAGGATTTGAGAAGACTGGAGCTGGTCCCTTTGCCTACAACCAGGCAGATTGTGTGAAGCTCTGAGAAAGAATGAGTGGATGGAGGAAGACACAAAGGTGTGCTAGTTTGTGTTTGTCATGGCTTTAAATTGTAATTTTTTTAATGCACAAAGTAATACATGTTCATTATGAAAATTTTTAAACATGCAGAAACCACAAAAAGAGACATTTGAAAATTCTCTTTAAGTCCATTACCCAAGGAAAGATTTCTGGTTTTTGCAATCTGTATTATTTATACTGTTTGTTTATTGGTTTTTAGACTAGCCTTTACTTTTTAAAAAAAAAGACTATTTATTTATTTACTTACTTATTGAGAGAGAGAACGCAAGCAAGAACAGGGAGGAGGGGCAGAAGGACAGGGAGAAGCAGGCTTCCCACTGAGTAAGAAGCCTGATGTGGGCCATCCCAGGACCCTGGGATCATGACTTGAGCCAAAGACAGAGACTTAACAGACAGAGTCACACAAGCGTCCCTAAACTTTACTTTCAAGGACAGTTTTAAATTTATAGAAAAATTTGAGAAGATTTTGCATTTTATATAAATGAAATCACACAGTATACGTACTTTTGTGCTCTTTTACTTAGTGGGATTCATCTTGTGGTATGAAGCAAGGAGAGTTTGTTCATTTTAGTTTTTGTATATTTCATTATATAAAATTTGCAACAATTTATTTATCCACTCTGCTATTGAGGGATATTTGAATAGTTTTCAATGTTAAACTACTACGAATAATCCTGCTTTGGACATTTTTGTATACATGTCTTTTGGGCATACACATACACATTTCTACTAAAAATGAAAAAGTAGGTTCAGTGAGTATGCATGTGTTTGATCTTTTTTTTTTTTTTTAAAGATTTCATTTACTTTTTTTTGACAGACACACAACTACAGAGGGAACACAAGTAGGGGAGTGAGAGGGAGAAACAGGCTTCTTGCCGAGCAGGGAGCCCCAGGACTCAGGGATCAGAACTCGAGCCAAAGGTAAATGCTTAATGACTGAGCCACCCAGGCATCTCCTGTGTTGATCTTTAATAGGTCCTAACAATTATTTTTCAAAATGATTGTATATTCCTAAGGTACTCTATGAGAATTTTAGTTATTTGATATGCCCACCAACATTCAGTATTATGAGTCTTTTTAAAATTAATATTTTAGCCACTCTTGTTGGTATTTAATTGCATTTCAATGGGTTTAAATTTGCCACCCCCCATAACCGAGTTGAACAGGTTTTTTCATTTTTTTGGCAGCGTGGATAACTTTTTTTTTTTTTTGAGAGAGAGAGGAGCATGAGAGGGAAGAGGTCAGAGGGAGAAGCAGACTCCCTGCTAAGCAGGGAGCCTGTTGTGGGACTTGATCCCGGAACTCTGGCATCATGACCTGAGATGAGGCAGTTGCTTAACCAACTGAGGCACCCAGGCACCCCTGACAAACTTTTTTGTAGATGCTTATTTGTGACATTTGCCCAATTTTCCCCCCATTTGTTTCTCTAATTTTTTCTCATTGATATGTAGTATCAATGATTCTCAAATTAACTTTCTTTTCCCCCAAATATATGAACTTAAGGCTATATAGTTTCTTCTATTAGTTGTATCCTACATATTTTGTACGTCACATTTTCATAATAATTTGATTTTTAGAATATCTATTATTTCTTTTTTGCCCTATGGGTTATTTAGAAGCATATTATTTCATTTCAATTTTGTGGAGATTTTCTTATTATATTTGTGTTATTGTTTCTGGTTTACTCTACTGTGGCCAGAACATATTCTACATAATTTGAAAATGTTTTGAGACTTGCTCTGCAAACTAGTGTACACTTTTAGCGTTTGTGTTTTGCCAAATCCATATGCATTTGAAATGGATTCTACAATTATTGGGCACAGTACTCTATATGTAACTTAAGTCATTTGTCAATTAGGTTGTTTAAATCTTTTATGTACTCATTGATATTTGTCTGCATTTTTTATATATATTTTTAAAGATTTTATTTATTTTATTTGACAGAGAGATCACAAATAGGCAGAGAGGCAGGCAGAGACAGAGGAGGAAGCAGGCTCCCTGCCGAGCAGAGAGCCCGATGCAGGCTTCGATTCCAGGACCCTGAGATCATGACCTGAGCTGAAGGCAGAGGCTTAACCCTCTGAGCCACCCAGGCACCCTTTTTTTATAGTTTTGGTTCTTTTTAATGTTAAAATATCCCACTATGAAGCTTTATAATTTGTGTACTTTTATGTATATGATAAATTTTGGTAAAAATTTCACTATCTCCCATTGTAATTGTGAGTTTGTCTATTACTCCTTTAAGATTTTCAATGGTTATTTTATATATCTTGAGATTATGGTTTTCTTTCGGTAAATATAACTTTATAATTTTTACATCTTCCTGGCAAAATGACTTTCTTTATCATACAAAATATGCTTCCTTTTTCTCTTGCTAAAGAGCTATTTCTATATTTTTTATTTTAAAATTTACTTTGTCTGATATTAATACACCTGTAAGTTTTGTTTTGGTTAGAATTTTTATGCTATTTTTTTCATCCATTTATTCTTAAACTTTCTGTATCATGATATTTAAGGTATTTATTGTGTAAAGAATATAGAGTTGGATTTTGTCTTTCATCTAGTCTGAGAATAGTTTTTTTGTCAGCTGGACATTTAATGTGATTATAGACATGTTTGGGTCAAAATACATCATCAGATATATTAACAGCAGATAGACACAGCTGAGAAGAGGATAACTGAATGGAAAAATAGGTCAGAAATTAATTTAAAGTGAAAGCAATGAGAAACAAAAGGGTATATAATATATAGAAAGAGTATACGACAATAGGATATGTGAAAACTATAATATATGTGCAATTGGAGTCCCAGAAACAGCAAATTCCATGTCTTCCTTTTCTTAACTTTTTGGAAAGTGCTTGTTTTATTCAATTTCTGTTAATTTGTAAAATATATATATGTTCAACTATATATATGTTAAGGTTGTTAATATGTATATATGTTAAATGTATATGTATTAAACTAATAGAATACATACATATATGTATTTACTATTTACACTATAGAGTATAACCTGCAATATTTATCTTATTATTGTCTAATATAAATGAGTGCTTTTTTTTCCTGGACAATTGCAGGTCCTTAGAACACTTTAATTCCATTAATCCCCTTGTACTTTTGTACTATTCTTATTGGAAAATTAATTTCATATTTATTTGAACTTAACGAAATTATATTTTATGCAGTTAATATTTATTTACATTTACCCATATATTTTCCCTTTCTATATTTCTCATTTCTTCCTGAATCTCTGTGCTTCCATTTAGAACCATTTTCCTTTGGCCTGAAAAATTACCTTTTCTATTTCTTTTCATGTAGGTCTCTGCATAAATTTTCCCAAGTTTTTGCTTGTCTGAAATTTCTCTACTTCACCTTTATTTTTGAAGAATGTTTTGCCACATACAGAATTCTAGATTGCTAATTATTTTCTTTAGCCCTTTGAAGACATCTTTCAATTATCTTTTAGGATTTGTATTGCGAAGGAAGGTATCAGTGTTGTTTTTGCTCTTTTTTCCTCTGCTGCTTCTAAGATATTTTTAAAGAATATTTCCTGTAATGGGCCTCAGGGTGGCTTTCTTTGGTTTATTCTCCTTAATATTTGAAGTGTTTCTTAAATATGTGGCTTGATGTTTTATTTCACTGGGAAACTCTCAGTCAGTATCTCATCGAATACTGTTTTTGCCTCGTTTTTTTCCCTCCTGGGATTTCAGTTAAATGTATACTAGGTCTCTTCACCCATTCTAGCAGTCTAATATATTTTTCTGTCTATTGTCAATCATCTTTCTACTCTGCTTCAATTTGGATTTTTTTTTTGCCTGTCTCTCAATTGTTTCTCCCTTTAGCAGTGTTAATCTAATCTGCTATAGTCTATTGATTTCTTAATTTCAGTTATTGAATCTTTGAATTCTAGATTTCCATTTTTATATAAAATTCTTTTTTATAGTATTCAGTTCTCTACCAAAGTTATCAGGATCCTGGGATTGAGTCCCATGTCAGGCTCCCTGCTCAGCTGGGAACCTGCTTCTCCCTCAGTCTGCTTCTCCCTTTGCTTGTGTTCTTTCTTTCTCTCTCTCTTTGACAAATGAATAAAATCTTAAAAAAAAAAAAAAAGAGCTTACCTGTCTGGTGTCCTATTTCCTTATGCTTGGCTCAGAGCAAAATGAAGCTTAAGATGACACTTCTTTTTGATTAAATATTTGAATTGTATCAGAGGTTTATTAATGTATTCAAGAAGCAGGATGAGTAATGAAGTCATTCCAACCATTCTTTTGGGCTGGTAGAAGGGATGTTTGGAGGCAAAGAGCCTTTGTCTTCCTCTAAACTACCACATGCCATGATTGTATAGTTGACTTATGCTGAAGTTCCACTTTGCTTCCCCACTGCATTCCCCATCTCAATGCCCCTCCATCTTCTCACACCCACGGACTTACCACAATCAGTCTGGGTCCCACAATCATTCACATTTATAATGTTCTTTCTGTGGGGCTCCAGAGGAAAACAGCAGACAAAGGAATATCCTCCACCAAACCAAAAGAAGGGGAACTTGAAGAAGGGATGCTTCCATTCAGCCTCTCCTGGATAACAGTGAGTATCAGCTACTGTCAGCTCCTCCTCTAAAGAAGAGAGATAGTGTAAGGGGAACTGAGGCATGCCTGCACTACCACCTTAGTGTCTGGTTCAGGCAGCTTGAATTATCTGCCTTACACTCCTCTCTCAGGCAATGGAATGGATAGAACTGTTCTTACTTTTGGAGCAAATTGATGATGCAATGATAAACCAATCAAAAGCATTGTACTGAAATCGATATCAAAGGACCATCTGCTCTAAAACACTGTATGATATTAACTGTTTACTTTTTTTCTCATCCTCATAAAAAAGAAATGCAGGCAGTACCATTTGCTGGTGGTGTTTTTGCCACTATTACCTTTATAAAGTGTCATGTTGGCAATGATTATCTATGTGGATGCATGTTCTGCCTAGAGTTCTGGAAGAATTATTTTATGTCACAAATCACATATTGACTGATGGATGTGAAGGAAAGGAGTAAGACCTGTACCTGTAGTGTCAAAGAAGAAGTCAACCAGGGCTATTTTAAAAAAAATATGAGGGAGGAACAAAATGGTGGAGGAGTAGGAAACCTAGATATCATCAGGTCCCAGGAATTCAGCTAGATGGTTATCAAACCAGTAGGAACAACTACAGACTTAACAGGTGATCAAGGAGAAGAAGAGCAGCAATTTTAGGAACAGAAAAGTGACCACTTTCTGGAAGGTAGGATGCACGAAGTGAATCTGAGGTGACATTTGGGAGGACAGACCACGGGGGGGAGAGGCCGGCTCTCGGGCAGCAGTAGAGCAGTGGGGCACAAAATCAGAACCTTTAGGAGTCTGCTCCACTGAGGGACGCTGTCCCAGATGCTAAGCGGGGAGTGGAGCCCTCGCAGGGACACTGTGGTCTCAGGCCCGGCAGGGTCACAGAAGGACCAGAGTGTCTGAGCGTGCCAGAGCCTCCAGGTGTCAGAGTGGGGAAGCTGGCTGCATAGATGGAGCTGAGGAGGGGCTCTCAGCTCGGATTACCTTAAACCGAGATCTGAGGTGCAGTCAGGCCACTGCTTTTTGAGCAGGGACCCCACAAGTGGCAGATCTGGGGAGACTCACCTTCCTCTCTCAGGGGAGCGGCTGTGGAAGCGCACTGCAGGAATCTGCTGGGTTTGGAGCCTCCAAATGGGGCCAAGCGCCAGAGATGGAAACGCTCAGTCACAGGCAAGGTGACCTCGGAGTGTGGCCAGAGTCCAGGGAGACAGGCGTGACTGACTGCTTTCCTCTGGCGGTGCACTGAGGAGGGGGACCTGAGCTCTCAGCTCCTCTGGGCTGGAGACTGGGAGCAACCATCTTCATTCCCGGCCTCCAAAGCTGTACGGAAAGCATCAGGGAGCAAAAGCTCTGAGAGCAAACCTGCAAAGATTGGTTAGCCTGGCCCCTGGCAGGGGCAGGGCAGTTCTGCCTCGGGCAAAGGCATTTGAGAATCAGTACAACAACACCTCTGAAGATCAGCGAGAACATCCAGCCAAGACCAAGTTCACTAATCTATGAGAACTGCGGAACTGCAGAGCTAGAGAAAAGCACCACATAGAATTCATGGCTTTTTTCCCATGATTTGTTAGTCTTTCAAAGTAAAGTATTTTTTTAATTTTGCTTTTTTATTCTATTTTAAAATTTTTTTCTTTTTCCTATTTTAATGTTTTTTAAAACTATTTTATCTTTTTTAAGAAAAAGCTTTATTTATTTATTTATTTATTTGACAGAGAGAAACACAAGCAGGGGGAGTGAGAGAGGGAGAAGCAGGCTTCCCGCTGAGTAGGGAGCCCGATGTGGCACTTGATCCTGGAACTCCAAGATCATGACCTGAGCTGAAAGCAGATACTTAACAACTGAGCCACCCAGGCGCCCCTTAACTATTTTATCTTATTAATACCTTTTTAAATACCTTTAAAAAATCCATTTTAATTTTCATTATTTTAGTCATATTCTATCCCTTCATTGTATTTAAGCTTATATATGTATATTTTTTCTTTCTTCCTTAAAATTTTGGGATACAGTTTCTTCTAATAGATAAAAATATACCCCAAATCTAGCACATGGCTTTGTTCTAGTCTCCAGCCTATCACATTCGTTCCTCTTTTTTTCTTTTTTCTTGTTTCAACCAACTTGTTATCTTATCAATTCCTTTTTAAAAATATTTTTAAATTTTCATTTTTACAGTCATTCCATCCATTCACCATGTATAATTCTTATTTTATACATATATAAATTTTCCTTTCTTTAAAATTTTGGGAGCCATTTTCTTCTAACAGAACCAAGTACACCTCAAATCAAGTATTTAGCTCTGTTCTATTCATCAGCCTAATCATATATATATAGAGAGAGACAGATAGATATAGGTAGATATAGATATAGATATAGATATAGATATAGATATAGATATAGATATAGATATAGATATAGATTTTTTTTCCCTTTCTTCTGCCCCCAGTTTTAGATCTCTTCTGATTTGGTTAGTGTCTATTCTTCTGGGGTCATTACTACCCTTTTAGTATTTTGACCTCTCTTTCTTATCTGGATAAAATGACAAGGTGGAAAAACTCACCTCAAAAAAAAATAAAAAAGAACAGGAGGCAGTACTGATGGCGAGGGACCTAATCAATAGGGACATTAGTGATATGTCAGAACTAGAGTTCAGAATGACGATTATAAAGATGTTAGCTGGGCTCGAAAAAAGCATGGAAGATATTTTAAAGTCCCTTTCTGAAGAAATAAAATCCCATTCTGGAGTAATAAAAGAACTAAAATATAATCAAATTGGAATCAAAAAAGCTATTAATGAGGTGCAATAAAAAATCTCCATCTTACTGCTAGGATAAATGAGGTAGAACAGAGAACTAGTGATATAGAAGACCAAATGATGGAAAATAAAGAAGCTGAGAAAAACACAAACAACTACTGGACCATGAGGGGAGAATTCAAGAGATAAGTGATACCATAAGATGAAACAATATTAGAATAATTCGGATCATAGAAGGAGAAGAAAGAGAGAGGGGGGCAGAAGGTATATTGGAGCAAATTATAGCAGAGAATTTCCCTAATTTGGTGAAGGGAACAAGCATCAAAATGCAAGAGGCACAGAGAACCTCTCTCAAAATCAATAAACATAGGTCCACACCCTGTCATCTAAAAGTAAAACTTAAAAGTCTCAGTGACAAAGAGAAAATCCTGAAAGCATCTTGGGAGAAGAGGTCTGTAACATACAATGGCAAAAATATTAGATTGGCAGAAGACCTATCCATAGAAAGCAAGCAGGCCAGAAAGGATATGATATATTCAAAGCAATAAATGAGAAAAATATGCAGCCTAGAATACTATATCCAGCTAGGCTGTCATTGAAAATAGGAGAGACAAAAAGCTTCCAAAACAAACAAAAACTAAAGAATTTGCAAACACCAAACCAGCCCTACAGGAAGTATTGAAAGGGTTCCTCTAAGCAAAGAGAGAGCCTAAAAGTAACAGAGCAGAAAGGAACAGAGATAATATACAGTAACAGTCACCTTACAAGCAATGCAATGGTACTAAATTCATATCTTTCGGTAGTTACCCTGAATCTAAATGCCCCAACCAAAAGACACAGGGTATCAGAATAGATTAAAAAAAAGCAAGACGCATTGTTGTGCTATCACCAAGAAACTCATTTTAGACCTAAAGACACCTCCAGGTTTAAAGTGAGGGGTGGAAAACAATTTAGCATGCTAACAGACATCAAAAGAAAGCTGGGATGGCAATCCTTATATCAGACAAATTAGATTTTTAAGCCAAAAAGTATAATAAGAGATGAGAAAGGACACTATAACATACTTAAAGGGTCTGTCCAACAAGAAGATCTAACCATTTTAACTGTCTATGTCCCTAACATTGGAAAAGCCAATTATATAAACCAATAACTAAATCAAAGAAACACATAGAAAATAATACAATAATAGCAGGAAATTTTAACACCCCATTCAATGAAATGGACAGATCATCTAAGCAACATATAAACAAGGAAATAAAGGCTTGAAATGACACACTGTACCAGATGGACATTATAGATCTATTCAGAACATTCCATCCCAAAACAACAGAATACACATTATTCTCTACCTCACATGGAACATTCTCCAGAATAGATCACATTGGGTCACAAATCAGGCCTCAGCTGATATCAAAAGATTGGGATCATTCCCTGAATATTTTCAGTCTACAATGCTTTGAAACTAGAACTTAACCAGAAGAGGACAGTTGGAGAGAATCGAATACATGGAGGTTAATGGGTATCCTACTAAAGAATAAATGGGGCAAACAGAAAATTAAAGAAGAATTTTAAAAATTCATGGAAATAAATGAAAATGAAGACACAACTGTTCAAAATCTTTGGGATGTAGCAAAAGTAGTCCTGAGAGGAAAGTATACAGCAATACAAGCCTTTCTCAAGAAAAAAGGAAGGTCTCAATACACAATCTAACCCTGCACCTAAAGGAGCTGGAGAAAGAACAGCAAAGAAAACCTAAACCCAGCAGGAGAGAGAAATAATAAAGATTAGAGTGGAAATCAATGAAATAGAAACCAAAAGAACAGAAGAACAAATCAACAAAACTAGGAGCTGATTCTTTGAAAGAATTAACAAGATTGATAAACCCCTGGCCAGACTTATCCAAAAGAAAAGAGAAAGGACCCAAATTAATAAAATCATGATTGGAAGAGAAGAGAGCACAACCAACACCAAAGAAATACAAACAACTATAAGAACATATTATGAGCAAGTATAGTCAGCAAATTTGACAATCTGGAAGAAGTGGATGCATTCCTAGAGACGTATAAAGTACCAAAACTGAACCAGGAAGATACCGAAAACTTGAAAAGACCCATAACCAGTAAGGATATTGAAGCAGTCATCAAAAATCTGCCCACAAACAAGAGCCCAAGGCCAGATGGCTTCCCAGGGGAATTCTATCAAACATTTAAAGAAGAATTAATATCTGTTCTCCTGAAACTCTTTTCAAAAGTAGAAATGGAAGGAAAACTTGCAAACTCATTATATGAGGCCAGCATTACCTTGATGAAGACAAAGACCCACATCAAAAAGGAGAATTACAGGCCAATATCCTTGATGAACACGGATGCAAAAATTCTCATGAAAATACTAGCCAATGGGATCCAACTGTACATTAAAAGTATATTACTCACCACGACCAAATAGGATTTATTCCTGGGCCGCAAGGTTGGTTCAACATCTGCAAATCAATCAATGTGATACATTCCATTAATAAAAGAAAGGACAAGAAACATATGACCCTCTCAATAAATGCTGAAAAAGCATTTGGCAAAATACAGCATTGTTTCTTGATCAAAACTCTTCACAGCATAGGGATAGAGGGTACATACCTCAATATCATAAAAATTATCTATGAAAAACCCACAGTGAATATCATTCTCAATGGGAAAAAACTGAGAGCTTTTCCTTTCGGGTCAGGAACATGGCAGGGCTGTCCACTATTATCACTGCTATTCAACATAATACTAGAAGTCCTAGCCTCAGCAATCAGACAACAAAAATAAATAAAAGGCATTGGAATCAGCAAAGAAGTCAAAAACTCTCACTCTTTGCAGATGATATGATACTTTGTGTGGAAAACCCAAAAGACTCCACTCCAAAACTGTTAGAACTCATACAGGAATTCAATAAAGTGTCAGGATGTAAAATCAATGCTCAAAAATCAGTTGCATTTCTATATACCAACAGCACGACAGAAGAAAGAGAAATTAACGAGCTGATCCGATTTACAATTGCACCCAAAACCATTAGATATCTAGGAATCAACCTAACCGAAGAGGCAAAGAATCTGTACTCAGAAAACTGTAAAGTACTCATGAAAGAAATTGAGGAAGACATAAAGAAATGCAAAAACGTTCCATGCTCATGGATTGGAAGAACAAATATTGTGAAAATGTCTATGCTACCTAAAGCAATCTACACATCAATGCAATCCCTATCAAAATACCATCGATTTTTTTCCAAATAATTGGAACAACTAGTCCTAAAATTTATATAGAACCAGAAAAGACCCTGAATAACCTGAGGAATGTTGAAAAAGAAAGCCAAAGTTGATGGCATCACAATTCCAGACTTCAAGCTCTATTACAAAGCTGTAATCATCAAGTCAGTATGGTACTGCTACAAAAACAGACACATAGATCAATGGAACAGAATAGAGAGCCCAGAAGTGGACCCTCAACTCTATGGTCAACTCATCTTCAACAAAGCAGGAAAGAATGTCCAGTGGAAAAAAACAGTCTTTTCTACAAAAAGTTTGGAAAATTGGACAGTGGCATGCAGAAGAATGAAACTGGACCATTTCCTTACACCACACACAAAAATAGACTCAAAATGGATGAAAGACCTCAATGTGAGACAGAAATCCATCAAAATCCTCAAGGAGAACACAGGCAGAAATCTCTTCAACCTTAGCCACAGCAACTTCTTCCTAGACACATCACCAAAGACAAGGAAACAAATGAACTATTGGGACTTTATCAAGATCAAAAGCTTTTGCAGAGCAAAGGAAACAGTCAATGAAACCAAAAGACAATAGACAGCATGGGAGAAGATATTTGCAAATATGAAGGGCTAGTATCATGGGCTGATGATGGGCTAGTATCCAAAATCTATAAATAACTTACCAAACTCAACACCCAAAGAACAAATAATCCAGTCAAAAAATGATCAGAAGACATGAACAGACATTTCTGCAAAGAAGACATCTAAATAGCCAATGGACACATGAAAATGTGCTCAACGTCCCTCAGCATTAGGGAAATACAAATAAAAACCACATTGAGAAACCACCTCACACCAGTCAGAATGGCTAAAATTAACAAGTCAGGAAATGACAGATGTTGGTGAGGATGCAGGGAAAGGGAAGCCCTCCTATACTGTTGGTAGGAATGCAAGCTGGTGCATCCACTCTGGAAAACAGTATGGAGATTCCTCAAAAAGTTGAAAATAGAGCCTATGACCCAGCAATCTCACTACTGGGTATTTACCCTAAAGATACAATTGTAGTGATCTAAAGGGGCACATGCACCCAAATGTTTATAGCAGCAATGTCCACAATAGCCAAACTATGGAAAGAACCTAGATGTCCATCAACAGATGAATAGATAAAGAAGAAAAGGCATATATATCTATATATCTGTATATAACTGTATATACAGATATAGATCTATAATGGAATACTATGCAGCCATCAAAAGGAATGAAATCCTGCCATTTGCAAAGACATGGATGGAACTGGAGGGAATTATGCTGAGCGAAATAAGTCAATTAGAGAAAGACAATTATTATATGCTCTCTCTGATATGAGGAATTTGAGAGGCAGGGCAGGGCATTGTGGGAGGTAGGGAGGGAAAAAATGAAACAAGATGGGACTGAGGAGGGAGACAATCCATAAGAGACTCTTAATCTCAGGAAACAAACTCAGGGTTGCTGGGGGGTGGGGAAGGATAGGGTGCCTGGGTTATGGAAAAAATAAAAATTAATAAAAAATAATAGGGGCTCCTGGCTGCCTAAGTCAGAAGAGGCTGCAACTCTTGATCTTGGGGTTGTAGCTTCCAGCCCCACACTGGGTGTAGAAATTACTTAAATTAATAAAAATATTTTTAAAAAATAAATAAAAATTAAAAAGTTAAAAAATAGTCACATGGTGGATAATCTATTTCTATTGAGGATTTCACTAGGCTATCAATACAGAAAGTGAGAGAAGTAGTGGGCAATGTGGTGGACTAATGATTTGGAGTGCTTGTTTATAAGGCAAAGGAAGGGATTGCAACTATATGCAGGATGAGGGCCGACAAGAGATCTGAGAGAAACTTCCAGAACTGATCAAATATGCAGAACATGGGATGCTGGAAGCAAGACATCAGAATTATTCAGTTCAGAGAAGAGACAATGAAGAAGTCTTTAAGGATGTGAATGAGCCAGTAATCATCACTGATGTATTACTGCTGTTCTGGAATCCAGTATTATTTTGAGATTCCATCCACAGACATTTAAGTAAGACATTTATGACTACAATCAGTGTTTGGACCCTAGCCTACAAGGACAGGGCAACTAACAGCAAGACGATCAACATGTAAATGGTTGGTCACATCTTTTGCCTAGAAGCAGGGATGTGGTCTTTTTTTTTTTTTTTAAGATTTTATTTATTCATTTGGCAGAGAGGTGAGATAGCGAGCGATAGAGAGACAGAGCACAAGTAGGGGGAGCAGCAGGCAAAGGAAGAAGCGGCCTCCCGATGTGGGACTCGATCCCAGGACCCTGGGATCAT
This sequence comes from Spilogale gracilis, assembly GCA_004023965.1. NCBI lineage: Eukaryota > Metazoa > Chordata > Mammalia > Carnivora > Mephitidae > Spilogale > Spilogale gracilis. Next base: position 98,716 of record PITA01005248.1, on the reverse strand, counting down.
GACCTGAGTTGAAGGCAATTTTACTGACTGAGCCACCATGTACCTCCAGAAGACACTTTCATAGTAGTTGTTCTAAACTTTTCTGAAATAAGATTTCCCATGTGTTGGGCTCGTCAAGTACATGAGGTGAAGTGTCCAAAGCCCCTCTAGAGAGCAAAGAGCTTAAGATGGCAGTACTCTGTACATTTCAAGGTACCCAGGACCCTTATCATTCAGTCAGGGCTTAAGATGACAGTCCCTCTGCCTGCCCAATGCCCCCCCTCTCCTTCAACTTCTCTCTAGATATGTATACATATAGTAAAACGTCAAGTTGTACACCTTAAATATATATACTTCTCATATGTCAGTGATATCTCAATAAAGATGTTAAAAACCACAGATAGATCTTTTTAAAATGTTGAGCAGATGGGCTATCAGACAAGTAAGGGGATGGGGAGGTTCCAAGTCAGAGCAATATTGAGAATGGCACACTTAGAGGGTAGGAATCTCTGAGCAGGTAGAGGAAACGTGGGTATGGGGTTTAGGGTATTTGGGTATGCTTAAAAGCTGAGAGACATCTTCCAAGAGGGAAGGCAGTGAAGCCAAGAACCAGTGATCTCACGGCTTTTCTGTGGACCCTAGAAGCTAGTGGGAGCGGAGTCCTTGCTGGGTTGCCACTGAGTCATAATTCCAGGGCTAAAACTTCCAGTATGCCCTTCCACATGAGATCTCTTTTTATCATTCCTAAACACCTCTTGCCCTCTTGTGGGCATTTCTTTACAGTAAAGTCTAAATTTAACCCTTTCCCAGTTTGCAATCAGATCATTCTGCTTTTTATCTTTTTGTCACTTCATTTTACCCAATAAACCTTTTTTTGCATGATTTCCAGATGTAAGAGTCAGGGTTATGTGGATGCATAGTTCATTGCTGGGCTGAACAGACTGTCAGTACTATGTGGGAAAGCCATGAGAGAGCTTTGTATTGAGTGCTATAAAAACAGAGAAAATGAGAAATTATCTTTGGCTTTGAAAAGTAGGAGAACATCACAAAGGAAACTTTTGGGATGGGTTTTGAAGGATGACTAAGAATTTGCCAGACAGTAAAAGAAAGAGAGGGACAAGAGGATTTAGGTAAAAGAAAACACATGTGCAAAATACAGATGCTCTGAAGAAACATTATTTGGAGACTCTGAAGCAGTTCTGTAGGGCTGTTGCAAAAGCTAATGTTTCAGATTAATAGAGACTGATGTTTATTTTGCACTTCCTAACATGAGGACCATCTAACTGCTTGCAGTGTACTTACTAATTCTTACAACAGTCATATTACTTTTATTATCCCCATTTTATTGATAAGCAAAACTGAAGTAGAGAGATGAGAGAATGAAATATACATTCTTAGGTAGTTTTATGTGGAGCAGATTAGATGGGGGGCACCGAGGGCAAGGAATCAACTTCGTTTTCAAGAAAGAAAACACATGGTATTTAGAGGGCAGGAAGCTTCTGCTATCAGATAGTTGCCAACGGCTCTTATTCCCTTCAACTTCCAGGAGAGGCTTCTTAGAGTTTAGGATCCAGGCTTCATAGCTTGGATAAATCCAAAACATGCACATTCAGGAAGAGCAGCTATTCATCTCTGAATCAAAAAGGGAACAATTTGTGTACTAAGCAAGATACTTACTAAAGCAAGGGCTTTTCTCTAAGTACATTGATAACGCTCCTATTCAGAATTACTTACTCTACAGCTTCTACAGGTTAGAATCAGGAATATTTCAGAGCAGTCAAAACAGACATCATACTGACTATGCACTAAAACTCATAGATGTTGCTCAGATCCATTTATTCTTACTGACAGTTCTTAAAAGCTATAACGCTTTGAAAACTGCTTTCAATTACATTATCTCATTTCAATTTTAACATACTTTAATTTTTGTATACATCCTTGCTTTCTGGAAATACAAGATTCTCCAGGCTCTTTTTGTGTATTTTCTGACCCAATGTGAAAGTCAGCTATTTCTTTAAGAAACCTGGTTCCGGGGTGCCTGGGTGGTCAGTTGGCTAAGCGACTGCCTTCGGCTCAGGTCATGATTCCGGAGACCTGGGATCAAGCCCCACATCGGCCTCCCTGCTCAGCAGGAAGTCTGCTTCTCCCTCTCTCACTCCCCCTGCTGTGTTCCCTCTCTGGCTGTGTTTCTCTCTGACAAATAAATAAATAAAACATTAAAAGAAAAAAAAAAGAAGAAGACTGGTCCCTTCTGTTGAAGAATGGTGTTAGAAGCCGAGGTCTGGGAGCAAGATGTGCCCATTGCTACTGGAGTGCCATTATTGTTAGGCAGACCAAGGAAATATATTTGCATATACTAGCCTATGCATGTATACACATCTATAAATACTTTTGTGTGTAATCACGTGTGAACATGAGTTCATACTAATGTCTCCAACTCTCATCTATTACCATGTGACTTATTTTAGCCTCTTCTTCTTGCTTATCTGTAATCTCCCACTCCAATAGTAAAAACCTGGTCCCCACAACTCACTTTTCATTTACTTAGTTGTTCATTACCAGGGTACATGTAGAGCAGAATCAGAATACTATGGTTATGTATAGTTTCTTTTTGCTCTGGTCTTATAGACACCACTTATTCCCAAAGTTATTTAAGGTAGTACATCACCTACTCTCTTCAGTAAGTTTGTTGCCGTCATTTGTTAGAGTTATATTATTTTATCACCTTTGGCATTCTCCAGGCTCTCAAATGATTTGTTTGAATTTGCGTATGTTCAGTTTTATTCTTTGTGCTATAAAGACCTATGGGATTTGATAGTGATAGTGACAGTTGTCCTGCATCCATAAACCAAACCCAACCTGGGCTTTATCTATTCGAGAGATACAGATAAAGCCTTCCTTTTCCCCCAAGACCCTTGGTAGTACTGATTTTTTTTTCTTTTCTTTTCTTTTCTTTTTTTTTTTTTAAGCTTTTTATTTATTTGACAGCGAGAAACACAGCTAGAGAGGGAACACAAGCACGGAGAGTGAGAAAGGGAGAAGCAGGCTTCCCGTCGAGCAGGGAGCCTGATATGGGGCTCCATCCCGGGTCTCCAGGATCATGACCTGAGCTGAAGGCATCGCTTAACCAACTGAGCCACCCAGGTGCCCCCCCCTTTTTTTTTCTTTTTAACATCGTCATAGTTTTGCCTTTTCAAACTGACTTGTCTCATTTATCCACATGGCATTAAGGTTCATCCATGCATTTTTGCCATTTTTTGTCTCATTTCTTTTTTGTCACTGATTAATGTTCCTTTGCATATCCAGTTTGTTCAAATCATTCACCTATGACAGGATACTTTGGTGCTTCCAGTTTTTGATGATTATAAATAAAGTTGCTATACATATTTGTATGTGAATTTTGGCATGGACATAAATTTCATACCCAATATGACTTGGGTAAATACCTAGTAACATAATGTTTAGTTTTTTAAGAAGCTGCCAAACTGTCTTCCAAAGTGTTCCTACCATTTTACGTCTCCAGCAGCAATGAATGAAGGTTTCTTACTGTTCCATATCCTCACCAGCCACTGCTCTTATGAGTTCAGTTTTAGACCTTCAAGTATGTAGTGATTTCTTATCATTCTTTTAACTGGAATTCTCTAAGGATAAATAACACTTAGCATTTTTTAGTATGCTTGTTGCCACCAGTATGTGTTCTTTAATGAGCTCTCTGTACAAATCTTTTGCCTCTTTTTAATTGGGTTGTTTGTTTTCTTATTGTTGAGTTTTGAGTGTTACTGATATATTTCCCATATTATGTTCTTTATCAGTTACATGTTTTGCAAATATATTCCTTCTAGTCCCTGGCTTGTCTGTTTTTTTTTTTTTAAATATGAATATAATTGACACATAATATACTTGCGGCGAGTGGACAACATAGTGACTGGACAAGTTTTTACATTATGCTATATTCACCACAAGTATAACTAACATCTGTACTGATACATTACTTGATACAATATCATTTACTGTATTCCTCATGCTGCTCTGTCACTTGTCTTTTGATTCAACAGTGTCCTCTACAAAGCAGAAGATTTTAACTTTAGTAAAGTCCAGCTTACTGATTTTTTCATGCTTCTGGTGTTATATTATTTTATATATATTAAGGGATTGTCTACATAAACAAACACGTCTTCTGCAAAGACAAATAACTTTCCTTTTGGCCAAACTTTATGGCCTTAATTTCTTTTTCTTGTTTCATTGCTCTGGCTAGGACTTCTGGTATAATGTTAAATAGAAGTGGTGAGAATTGTTAACCTCATCTATTAAATTTAAAACTTTGTTTAAAAATTTTATGTATTTCAATTTGGTTATTTTATATGGTTTCTATTTCTCTCCTGAGATTTCCTATTTTCGTTCATTATTAGCATATTTTCCTTTACATATTTGAATATAGGTGTAGTGGTGGCTTTAAAATTCTTACCTGCCAAGTACAACTTTATTTCGATTGCCTTTTCTCAGGACTATGGGTTACCTTTTCATGTTTATTTGTATGTCTATTTATTTTGTACTATATCCTGGACATTATTAATGATATGTGGTAAGAGACTCTGTATTCCTCTGAAAAGGGTTTATTGTTTTGTTTTAGTGGGCAATTAATTTTGGTGGACTCATGCTCTATGATTTGTGTCCTCTGAATATCAACCAAAACCACTGATAAATTATTTCACTTTAGCAGGACTCCTTGGATTCTACTACATAGATTCGTAATTCAGGGACCAGTCAGCATTTATATATGGATTTTGGGGGTCTTTCTTTGTGGCTCTCTCCATTCCTGGATTTCCCTCTTTAATTTCCAGATCCTTTAGATTCCCCAAATTCTATCTTTTGGTACTTTAAGCTAGTTAGACTATAGGCTTTTAATCCTAGTGTAGGAACTGACTGAGACCTGCCCTGAGACAAAAAGTTGTAAAACAAAAAACAAAACAAAACAAACAAACAAACAAAAAAAACGGGGAAAAAAATCCATAGGCATGAAAAGAAAAAACAGACAAATGAGACTACATCAAAATTAAAAGCTTTTTTTGCACAAGGAGCACAATCAACAGAATGAAAAGGCAATCTATAGAATGGGGAAAAAATTACAAATTGTCTTTTTTTTGCTAATTGTCTGTTTTATACATAGTTAATATCCAGATACATTAAGAACTCCTAGAACTGGGGCACCTGGGTGGCTCAGTTGGTTAAGCGACTGCTTTCAGCTCAGGTCATGATCCTGGAGACCCGGGATGGACCCCCACATCAGGCTTCCTGCTTCTCCCTCCCTCAGTCCCTCTGCTTGTGTTCCCTCTCTAGCTGTGTTTCTCTCTGTCAAATAAATAAATAAAATATTTAAAAAAAAAGAACTCCTAGAACTAAAGAGGCAAAAAAAAAAAAGAAATAACCTGATTTAAAAATGGGCAAAGAACTCGAGTAGGCATTACTCTGATAGGAATACTGAATAAGAATATTATGCTTTTTCATTTTTGGGGTGTTGGTACAAATGATATTGTGTTTTAAATTTCAAATTCCGCTTGTTCATTGCTGGTATATAGGAAAGCGATTGACATTTGTATGTTAACCTTGTATTTTATAACCTTGCTAAAATCACTCCCTCCCCCCACCCCACCAGGAGTTTTTGGTGTATTTATTCAGACTTCTTACATAGCCAATTTATTACCTGCAAGCAGAATCAGTTTTATTACCTCCTTCCCAGTCTGTATACATTTTATTTCCTTTTCCTGTCTTACTGTTTTAGCTAAGATTTCCTTTATGCTGTTGAAAGAAATGATGAGAAGGGACCTTCTTGACTTTTTCCTGATTTTAGGAGGAAAACTTCCATTTTCTCACCATTAAATATGGTGTTAGCTGTAGGGTTTTCGGGTTATCACAGGTGTTCTTTAACAAGTTAAGGAAGTTCTCTTCTATTCTTAGCTTATTGATAGTTTAAATCATGAATGGTGTCGGATTTTCTCAAATTCTTTTTCTGTACCTATTAGTATAATTATGTGGTTTTTCTTTTTTAGCCTGTTGATGTGAAGGATTACATTAATTGATTTTCTAATATTGAACCAGCCTGAATACCTGGGATAAATCCCATTTGGTCATGGTGTGTGTAATTTAAAAAATATATTAGATTAATTTTGCTACTATTTTGTTGACATTTTTACATCTGTATTCATGAGATTGATTGACCAATAGAAATCAAACACAATGTGTTTGTCTGGTTTTTCTGTTAGAGTGATGCTGGTCTCATAGAATGAATTAGGAAGTGTTCCCTCCACCTTTTTCTTCTGAAGAGATTGTAGAAAATTGGTATAATTTCTTCCTTAGCTATTTGGAAGAATTTACCAATGACTCCACCTGAGCCCAGTGTTTTCGGTTTGGGAAGGTTATTAATTATTGATTTAATTTCTTTAATAGATGCAGATCTATTCAGATTGTCTATATCTTCTTGTGTGAATTTTTGCAGATTGTGTCTTTCAGGGAATTGGTCCATTTCATCTTGGTTATCACGTTTGTGGTCATAGAGTGGTTCATGATATTCCCTTATTGTCTTAAAGTGCATACTACCTGTAGTGATGTTTTCTCTTTCACTTCTGATACCAGAAATTTGAGTCTTCTTATTTTTCTGAGTTAGCCCAAGAAGATCAATGTTATTAATCTTTTCAAAGAACTGGCTTTTAATTTTACTGATTTCTTGTTTTAGTTTCAATGATTTCTGCTCTGCTTTGTATTTGTTCACTTGGAGTTTAACCTGTTTGTCTTTTTCTAATTTTCTAAGGTGGAAGCTTAGATTATTGATTTTAAAACTTTTTTTTCTTTTTTCTTTTTGTCTAATACATGCATTCACTGCCATAAATTTCCCCTTAGGCACTGTTTTGGCAGCATCCCCCAAATTTTGACTAGTTTTATTTTCATTTTTATTTAGTTCAAAAATTTTTTAAAATTTCTCTTCAGATTTCTTTTTTGACACATATTATTTAGAAGTGTGTTGTTTGACCTCCGAGTATTGGGGATTTTCCACTGATCTGTTACCAATTTCTTGTCCAATTCCATTGTGATCTGAGAATAGACATTGTGAACAGACATTGTATTATTTCTATTCTATCACATTTCTTAAGGTGTATTTTATGATCAAGAATGTGGTCTATCTTGGTAAATGTTCCATGTGAGCTTGAGAAGAATGTGTATTAGGTTTATAGTGTTGAGTTCAGTTATGTTCTTACTGATGTTGTCTTCTGGATCTGTCCATTTCCAAGAACAGGGTGCTAAAGTCTCCAGCTCTGATGGTGGATTTATCTGTTTCTCCTTGCTGTCTACCAGTTCTGGTTTCATGAATTTTTGATGTTATATTGTTAGATGCTTATACTTTAAGAATTGTTATGTATTCTTGGAGAATTGACCCCTTTTTCATTATGTAATGCCCCTCTTTATTGCTGATAACTTTCCTTGATCTGAAGTCTGCTCTGTCTGAAATTAATATAGCTACTCTTGCTTTCTTTTGGTTAGTGTTAGCAAGTTGTATATTTCTCCATCCATTTAGAAAACTGAGGTTTAAAATGATTATTGATACAATTGGATTAATATCTACCACATATGCTACTACTTCCTATACATTGTCTTTGTTCCTATTTTTGTCTTCCACTTTTTTCCTGCCCTTTTTTTGTGGTAAAAAACACATAACATGAAATGTATCTTCTTATACATTTGTAAGTATACAATAGTGTTAACTGTATGCACATAATTGAACAGAAGATCTCTAGAACTTTTTCATTTTGCTTAATTGAATATATAGACCCAATAAACAGCAAAGCCCTATTTCAATCTCCTCCAGACCCTGGAAATCACCATTCTACTTTCTTCTCCTATGGGTTTAACGGCTTTAGATACCTCATGCAGCAATTTTTCTTCTGTGTCTAGTTTATTTCACTAAGCAAATATCCATGTCATCCATATGACAGTACTTTCTTCTTCTTTTTTTAATCACTAAATTAATTTATTTATTTTCAGTGTTCCAAGATTCACTGTTTATGCCCCACACCCAGTGCTCCATACAATACATGCCCTCAGTACCCACCACCACGGTCACCCATCCCCCCATCGCCTCCGTTCCAAGACCCTCGGTTTGTTTCTGAATCCAAAGTCTCTCATGTTTCGTTTCCCTCCCTGATTTACCCTACTTCCATTTCCTTTCCATCTCCTACTGTTCTCTATATTATGCACCACAAGTGAAACCATGTGATACTTGACTTTCTCTACTTGGCTTATTTCACTCGGCATAATCTCTTCCAATCCATTCCATGTTGCTACAAAAGTTGGATCTTCATCCTTTCTGATGGAGACGTAGTATTCCATTGTATATATATATCACATCTTCTTTATCCATTCATCTGTTGAAGGGCACCTTGGCTCTTTCCACAGTTTGGCGATTATGGCCATTGCTGCAATGAACATTGGGGTACATATGGCCCTTCTTTTCACTACATCTGTATCTTTGGGGTAAATGCCCAGTAGTGCAATTGCAGGGTCATAGAGTAGCTCTTTTTTTAATTTTTTAAAGGAATCTCCACACTGTTTTCCAAAGTGGCTGCACCAACTTGCATTCCCACCAACAGGGTAAGAGGGGTTCCCCTTTCTCCTCAGCCTCTCCAACACTTGTTGTTTCCTGTCTTGTTAATTTTGGCCATTCCGACTGGCGTAAGGTGATATCTCAGTGTGGTTTTGATTTGAATTTCCCTGATAGCTAGTGACGCTGAACATTTTTTCATGTGTCTGTTAGCCATTTGTATATCTTCTATGGAGAAGTGCCTCTTCATGTCTCTAGCCCATTTTTTGGTGTGTTCATCTTCTTTTTGGATGTTGAGTTTGAGTAGTTCTTTATAGATTTTGGATATCAGCCCTTTGTCTGTAGTGTCATTTGCAAATATCCTCTCCCATTCCATGGGTTACCTCTTTGTTTTGTTGACGTTTCCTTTGCTGTGTAGAAGCTTTTTATTTTGATGAAGTCCCCAAAGTTCATTTTCGCTTTTGTTTCCTTTGCCTTTGGAGACATCTTGAAAGAAGTTGCTGTGGCCAATGTCAAAAAGGTTACTGCCCATGTTCTCCTCTATTTTGATAGATTCCTGCCTCACACTATGAAAGACACAGGTCTTTCATCCATTTCGAGTTTATCTTTGTGTGTGGCATAAAGAGAATGGTTTAGTTTCATTCTTCTATACATAGCTGCAGGACTTTCTTCTTTTATGAAGGTGACTAAGATTACATTGTATGTGTATAGAACATTTTTTTAACTATCCACTTCCTGTCTATGTAAATAATGCTGTGATGAACATTGCAAATATCTCAAGACTCTGCTTTCAGTTCTTTCGGATAAATACACAGAAGTAGGATTCCTAGATCATACAGTGAGTTATATTTTTAATTTTTTGAGGATCCTCCCAGACTGTTTTCAACACCAGTTGCACCATTTTACAATCCTATCAACAGTGCAAGAGCTTTCCAATTTCTCCACATCCTCAATTACCCTTGTTTTTTTCTTTTTATCATAGCCATCCTCATGGGTATGAGGAAATATCTCATTGTGCTTCTGGTTTGCATTTCTGATAGTGATGCTGAGCATCATTTCATATACCTAATTATCATTTTTATGTCTTCTTTGAATAAATGCCTAGTCAACTTTTTTGCCCTTTTTAAAATAAGATTATTTTGTTTTGTTTTGTATCGTTTTCTACTTAGTTGTAGGAGTTCTTTTGAATATTAATACCTTATCATTTAAATGGTTTGCAAATATTTGCTCCCATTCCATAAATTCTCTTTTAAATCTGTTATTTCTTTTGCTACTCAATTTTTTAGTTTGATGCAGCCCACCTGTCTATTTTTGTTTTGTTGCCTGGGCTTTTGGTGTCATAGTCATTCTCTTTTGTGTTTTAAATCAAGCATTTTGTATTATTGCATTTTCTATCCTGTCTTAGCATATTGATAATACCTGTTTTTGCTTGTTTAGTGGTTGTCCTAGAGTTTGCAATATACATTTACAGTTCACTCAAGTCTATTTTTATTTTATTTTTTAATACTTTATTTTATTTGTTCAGTGTTCCAAGATTTATTGTTTATGCTCCACACCCAGTCCATTTATAGATATCTCTATACCACTTCACCTGTAGTACAAATACCTTATAATAGCAAAATAATTCTAATTCCTACCTCCCATTCCTTTTTTTTCCTGCCACTCACTTCACTTTGATATAAGTGATGTACATAATACAGTGCTACTATTATTATTTTGAACAAACAAAAATTCATCTCTTAGATGAATTAAGAATAAGAAAAATAAAAGTCTTTATCATACCTTCACTTATTCCTTCTCTAATACTCTTTCTTTTGAAGAAAAATCTTTATAAAGATCTAAGTTTCTGATCTGCATAATTTTCCTTCTCTCTGAAGAACTTCTTTTAAGTTCTCTTCCAAGGTAGATCTACTGGTAATGAATTCCCTTAATATTTGCCTGAGAAAGTTTTTATTTTTTCATCACTTTTCAAAAAATTTTGCAGTATTCAGAATTCTAGGTTGAGGTTTTCTCTCTCAACACTTGAACTGTTTTATTCTACTCTCTTGTTCATGTGGTTTCTGCGATGTAATTCTTATCTTTGTTTCTTTATAGATAAAGCATTTACCTCCCTCTGGCTACTTTCAAGGGTTTTTATTTTTTTCTTTATTTTTGACTTTCTGAAGTTTGAGTATGATATGCCTAGGTGTAGTTTTGTGGCATTTATCCGCTTGATATTCTCTGAGCTTCCTGGATCTGTGATTTGATGTTTGATATTAATTTGGGGAAATACTCAGTTGTTATTGCTTCAAGTATTTCTTCTTTTCCATTTTCCCCTCCCTCCTCTTTTAGTATTCCCATCACACATACATTACACCTTTTGTGGTTGTCCCATAGGTCTTGGATATTCTTTTTTATTTTTTTTACTTTTTCCCCCTCTTTTCTGTTTGGAAGTTTTTCCTATTGAGATATCCTCAAGCTCAGAGGTTGTTTCCTCAGCTGTGTCCAATCTACTAATGAGACCATCAAAGGCATTATTCATTTCTGTTAAAGTGTTTTCAATGTCTAGCCTTTCTTTTTTCTTCTTTGTTAAAATTTGCATTTCTCTGCACACATTGCTGATCTACTTTTATTCATTAGAGCCATTAGAATATTAATTGTAGTTGTTTTAAATTCCCAGTTGGATACATCTGAAATCTCTGTCGCATCTAGTTCTGATGCTTGATCCATCTCTTTAAACTTTGTTTTTTGCCTTTTAGTGTGTCTTGTAATTGTTTCTTGCTAGTTGGACATGCTATCCTGGGTAAAAGGAACTGTAGTAAATAGGTTTCTAACAATGTGGTGGTGAATGGTGAGGTATGAGGGGAGGGGAAGACTTCTAGAGTGCTGTGATAAGGTTCGCCCCTTAGTGAGCCTGCGCCCTGGACTGTGACCTTCACAAGTGCCTCTCACTCCCCAACTCCCTGCCTTACATGGGACGGGGGCGTCTGGAGTAGCTGGAGTGGCTGGAGTTTAGAATTTTCCTTCCCCAACAAGGAAGGTAGGGTTGGCTATTCCCCTTCCCCACACGGATGGCCAGAACAGGTTGTAGTTAATATGTTTCTCTTCCTCTATTGGTTCACTTCTGATAAGACCCCAGTAGGTTAGACTCCGGTAAAGTAGTTTTCCTTATGGACACACCTGGAAGAACAGAATTCTCTGGTGCATTTCAAAATCATTCAAGCCCTACCCCCCACCCCAATCCCTCTGCCAGAGCAGGAGGGGATTTTTCTCTGATAGTCACTGTGAGTGCTGGTCAAGATCCTGGAGGCAAAACTAATGAAAGGGAGGGGCCCCCTTTGAGTTTTTATCTCTCAGAGGTGCCATCCTGAGCCTCCAGCAGTTTGGTTCTCCAACTCTGGTACTAGTTCCCATGGAGGTGTTGCTTCTAGTTAAGTTGTGATTTTCTGTATTTGCCTGTCCCTCCTTCCAGTTTTGAGGGCGGTGGTTTGCCCTGTGACTTCATTTTTCTGACGGATCTAAGAAGGTATGTTTTTAGTTTGTTGAGCCTTTTTCTAGGGATGGAGTAATGACTTCCGGGCCCTTTATGTGCCAGATAAGAAACCAGAAGTCTAAGATACCATGAAGATCTGACTCACATTCTCTTTTGGTCTTTGTAGCAACCTGTAAGCAAAGAATTGCTATTCTTATTCTGCTAGAGCGTCAGGTAGCAGCTGAAATGTAAATATCATATATACCCAGTCCATGGAGCTCACCAGGTTACTAATTTGCTTGCCTGAAGGAAATTATCTTAAATCAGTGGCAGTTCTCATTTAAGAGCGATTTTGCCCTCCAGAGAATATTGGGAAATGTCACATTTTTGATTGCCACAACAGGGAAGTTTCTTGAGGCAAGGAATATGTGGAGGATGCTAATAACCATCCTTCCTTGAGCAGGACAGCCCCCCACCTACAATAAAGAATGATCGAGTCCCAAATATCAATAAGTGAGATTGAGAAACCCTGTCCTAGGTTAACCCTGAAGTTTTCTTCCCGTACTCCCACCCCATCTTCCATCATCAATAAAATCACTGTTGAACCAACTTGATGCCTTGAAATCCAACTATTCTCATTGATTATATTTTGGTCTTGTCACCATTATTAGGGTGTCAGTCAAGATTCAGTCAACATTGTACTGAGTATCAGTGGCCCACGAGACAGCATGCTTATTACTTTCTCTTGTTTTCTTGCTTCATTCATTTTCATTAAATATTAATTGAGCCCTTAATAAATGCTAGCTACACTGCTTCAGCATAAGGGAAGGAGTATTTTCCCTGTTTTTACAGATGAGGAAGCTGATGCTCAGAAAGGTTAACTGCTGCAACCCAAATCATGTAGTTCAGAATTGGCTTGTCAATCAAACACATGTGTTGAGAGAAGCCACCATTGCTTTCTCTCTGCTGGGAGTTGTGGGTGCCCAGATGCTCTGGCTAACTGAGGCTAGTTAACATCAGCATCTGCCAAAGTTTGGGAAACTGAGTCAGGGTTGAGGAAGAGACACTGTGAGTGGCAAGAGAGGAATAGAACCCCATGTTCCAAGTCCCCACCCAGGTGCTCTGCAGGCCTCCCAGAGAGTATGAATGGGTTTTGATGGGGATAATAGTCTCTCTCCAAATACACTCACTGCTAGCCTTTCTTATTGAGCAATTCAGCTTTCAAATGCTCAGTACATTAGACCAAAGGATGGGTGTTTTGTCTTCTTTTTCCCCCTGGCTTTTTCTTTTTTAGGGAAAGCAATTTGCTCCTTTCTGATTTAGAATGAGATCTGGCAAGTAAGTGCTTGTTCTCCCTCCTTCCCTTGTTTCCCCACTCCCTCCCCACCCTTCAGTTTAAAAACAAGTTGTGGGGAGAGGGAGGGGGCATAAGAACACAGGATCCATGCTAAGCAAAACTATTTGCATAAGCTGTACACTTGGTTCTCAGAGCCTGAGCTGATCTAACCTATGACAAATTCCTCCGTCTCGGCCACCTGCCAGCTGCGTTTTCATCGGGGCTGGCAGGACAACTAAAGTCTACATTCTGTACTAATTAACGACCTTCAGGGAGAAGACCACCAATTGCAATGCCAGCACACTTTGCTTGTTAAAGGGGACAGGGGGCCGTGCTGGACAAGGCCCAGGCTTTTTTCTTTAGGGTGGTGGGCGGGTAAACGGGCCAGGAGGAGTGAGGGGTGGATGTGGTGGTGGTGGGGGGTGTGCTGTAAACATACCAGAAAGACAAACTCTAGGTTGTAGTAACAGTTGGGAAGACATCTGCACATGCCAGAACATTGTCATGAACCCTGGCTTCTACAAGGTAACTCTTTAGCGAGTAGGAAGGGGGCCTGGGAGTGAGGGGCTCTCTTTCGGGGAAAAGAATTCTGCTGGCCCTTAGAGTGGTAGGCAGAGCCCATGCATCACAGGGCAGCCAGGTCTGAAAACATCAGGGTTGCCTCATCTGTGCCTGCCGGCCACACCCACGGTGCAGATAGTCATCAGCTTTGGTAGCATCACCTTGTAGTGCAGGGATCAGAGATGCGGGTCTACAAGTCACAGTGCAAGGAGACCTCTCCTCTCCCAGGAGCCCATTCATTTCATTTTTCTTTACTATTGGGGCTTGGGAGGGGGGGCCTGATGAGAGGACATTGTTGAGGAACATTTGGGACAAGAGGAAGACTCATCCATAATCTCCCCTTCTAATCAAGCTGTTCAGTTGTGTGCTCTTGAATGTCGTCCAGCCTTTGGTCTCTCTGTGTGAGCTCTTGTAGCCATCTTTCATTTTCTTCTCCTGGAAGGGGGAGGCCTCCAGCTATGACACATTAGGGCCTGAGGAGACTCTATGAGATCACTTCAGGGACCCTCGTGGCTCTAAGAACTACTCCTTAGAGACTAACCCTAGTTTAGGTGGGTGATGGGACAGTGAGCTTTTAAAGAATGAAGAGGCTTGCCCACTTCTATGTTGGCTGCTGTAGGGAATCTCACTGTGGGGAGGATATAGGCCAAGTGTTCCTGGCCTACACTCCTGGGCCAGGACCTCTTGCCCACCTGCCCAGCAGTGTCATTCCTCTAGGGAAAACAGAGCCCTCAGTCTTCCGGCTCACCCTCTTGCACCCCATCTCCAAAGTTTGTGATATAGAACTAGTTCCTTTCTTATAGGCACATCCATTTGAACCATGAGAGGTTAAAAAAAAAAAAAAAAAAAAAAAAGGAGGTCAATTGTCCTTTCCCTCAAGAGGAGCCTGGAGTAGAAAGGTGGGATGCCCCTCTGCTCACCCTATTCCCTGTAGGCCCCCAACCACCCCCATATCACCAGCCCCATGCTTCATTAAGGGAGCACAATGTGTCCCCGTGGTCGCCTGCCAGCCGGGATGTCCTGTGTGACAGCAGATGCAAAGAGAATGAACAGGCGGCTGAAAGAGCTGGGGACAAAAAGAGCACATTGTCCAGAGCTCTGAAAGGGCTGCCTAAGAGGGGACATATGCATCTGAAAAAAATACCCCAGTGGGTCCCCCCTGCTGGCCTCAGCCCGCCCTCACCCAAACCTTCAACTGATGCTGCACAATGGCATCTCCAGACCAGCAGGGCCAGGCCAGCTCCAGGCTAAGAGCAGGCAGAGCGGCTAGGGGATGAGTGCGGGCCACGTGTTCCCTCCAGGGACGTTCTCCACCCCTGTCCCCTGCCTGTCACGGAAGCTTGGAAGACTAGAGCTGGGAGTGTCTGTAGAATGTACCTGGCCTCCCTCCCTCCCTCTGCAGGTGAAAGCGACTCAAGAGAGGTGAGGCAATACAGCTCAATGAGAGAGACCAGGATGCTTGGGCACCCAGGTCGCCCACCGCCTGCTCTCCTCCACTCTGGTTGTCGCAGCTATGATCCAGAGGATGAGAACGGACTTTTGAAAGGGGTTAGATATTCTCACTAATGCTCCCCTCTGCTGCTCCGCTGGGGTATGGAGGCAAAACTCAGTTTAGGAAGTGATTGTGTCATACCCATAAGAATCCCAGGGCTTTGTTGGATTTCTCAGTCTGGGGCTCCAAGAAATGGGAGAAGAAGTAAAAGCTAGATTACAAAGAAACTACTATTTTGTGAGAGATGACTTCATGGTTTTGCAAAAGGAAAAGTACACAGGTTTACAAGTCAAATGCAAGAGTCTGAGTCCTCTATTCTATTTTGTGAACTTGGACAATCCATGGAAACTCTACAAGCTTCGGCTTCAAAGTTGGAAAATCAGGGCTAACACCAATGTCCATATCCCTCCTGATAACCAATTCTGGCACTAACAATCATGTTAGCGATATCTGCCCTGCCCCTCCATGATGGCCTCCTGAAGATCAAATGGAACACCATGAATGAAAGCTCTTTGTCGGCAATACAGCATAGTATACATTAGAATATTATTTTTAATACTAGAAAGCTTGGGGGAGGTTGTCATAGCCCAGGACCATATTCCTCTGGAG
Source organism: Spilogale gracilis (assembly GCA_004023965.1). NCBI lineage: Eukaryota > Metazoa > Chordata > Mammalia > Carnivora > Mephitidae > Spilogale > Spilogale gracilis. The sequence goes on along the minus strand of PITA01005248.1, from coordinate 82,698 downwards.
GATATTTCCTAATGGGCAATTGCTTTTTGACTTAGACTTTTTAGAGGAGGGGAGGACGACTTGGTGGAATCAGGGTTCTTTTCTAAAATCAGTTATAAATTTGATAGTAGTTCCTTTTAACCGTAATGGGCAGAGAAACTGTCTGGAAAGCCAACTCTCCTAGTCAAGGAAGGTGTCCGTGAAATCACTCAAACTTCAGCCTGTCTCCAGTGAATTTTCTGACATGAGAAAGTTCCCTCCACCTGGGGCCACTTCCTCTTTCCTCCTTAGCCCCTCCTAAGGTGTACTTTAAGTGGACCCCACAGACTCAGACTGCGTCCCCCGGAGAAATGAGCTCACCGCTGTATGCTAGCAGATGTGGGGAAGTCTGTGTGGTCTCTCACAACAGCTGTTCAGAATTCTTTTCCCCTGAAAGTTTCCATTCTGTATATGGGGAGGTGGGCAGGGGGGAAGGGCTAGTCGGCAGGCCAGGAAAGAATGTCGGCTCTCCACCCTGTTTTGGAGCCCTTCTGTTTCTTTGAGATCTCAGTGTTTCAGAGACAGTGTACATGCTGGAAGATGTCATAAATGAGTTTGTTTTGTTCCAGATGTATGACGCCGGGATCTCCGGCTTGGATTATACATACTGTGTTGCCATGCCAACACATACATACATGCACACACATGCTAGTATCCTAAATTGTGCTCAGCACTGGGGAGGGAACAAGGGGCCTAAGAGAAATATTTTTTTTGTCTCAAAGCAATCTCCCATTGTGAAGTCAAGTAACATATTCCTGAATCAATTAGAGGCCTGGTAAATGTCACACTGCCCAGAATCCGGATAGAAGGAGTGTTCCCCATGGATAGGGCTAATCAGAAGAGGCTTTGTAGTAAAGGTGGGACTTAAGCTCCTGGGAAGGAGGGCATAATTTGAGCAGAAAGTCAGGGGCTGGGCACCCAAACAGGGTACAAGGGTAAACGAGAAGGAAGAGGTGGGATGAGCCACTTTCTCTTACCCACAGACATCCCACATATGTCCAGAAGTCTACTGAAAGAGTTGAGAAGGCCAAGTGGTCTAGCCCCATCTCTTAATGGGGTCATGACCAAATCATCCTCTCTCATTGGTAAAAACCTATCCAAGAAAAAGATTCCAGGATCTCTAGTAAGATGTTCTAAGGTTTTATCACTGTAATTGTCGACAAATCTTTCCCAATTTTCCTCTTAATCCCTTTGGCAGCCTGGTATTCACAACCTGAAAGCAAGTCTTAAACTTGCTTAAAGCCATATAGTACCAAGTAGGTACTATATACAGGCTGCAAGGGCCTCACTCAACAAACATTAATGAACACCTAGTGTGTCAGGCTGTATGGCAGGCTCTAGGCGTTCAGAGGTAATTTAGTATTTCCTTGCCTTCGAGAAGCTCATAGTGTAGTACGCAATTAAAGCACAATGTCAGAAGGTCTATTATAAAATATAGGCAAAAAGAATTCACCTGAGAGTTATTAACTGCTTAGAGTTTGGGAGATGGCTCCATGGAGGAGGTTATAGTTGTGTTGGGCTTTGAAAGATGAATAGGGGTTTGCCAAGTAGACAAGGGAGAAAATGGCATTCTGATGGTGAGCTCAAAGTTCTTAGCAAAGAGGCCTTTTGGTCATTCACTTATTCACAGACCATCTCGAGAAAAGGGGTTCCAACGGAGGCTATGAAAGCTTTAGCTAACTCCGTGAACGACAGAATCATAACAAGAAGAAGGGCAGGGGGTGGATGTAATGAAAGAGAGTCATGTTTGTCTGCCAAGGCCCTTGGTCTGTTCTCCAGTGTTTCTGTTACCTTGTCTAAGTCCACTTCCCCTTCCTCGTTGAGCTGGAAGAGAAAACAAACACACTACAATAATAGTAAGTATGATGACACTAGCGACAGTGGAGACTTACTGTGGACCAGGCTCTGCTCTAAATGCTTTGTACTTATGAACTCACTCAATCATCATGATTCCCTAAGGTAAGTGTTATTATTAGCTCCTTTTAGAGACTAGAGAGTCATCTAATGGAAACTGGAGAGTCAAGTTAATCAATTTACACAGGATCACCCAGCTAATGATTATCAGAGAGTTGAGCCTAGGTGGGGTGGTCCCAGAGCCCAGATCCCAATCACAACCCTCTGGGTCTTCTCCAGAAATACAGGGCAAACCAGAATTCTTTCCCTGCTCTCTCAGTGCTTATCTACTGAGTTTCAAATAGTAAGAATTTTTGTTGTTATAACTGCCTTCTAGAAATCTTATCCTACCTTCTCATCCTTACTTCTTCTGAATATCAGAATAGAGGTGGTGGTAGAGGAAAAGTGGATACCCCATCTAAGGATATTGTTAGATGATTTGAAAGCAGTTCTGGGCATCTCTGTCTCCCTAGTCTTTGTCTTTTGCCAGGGGGATTATAAGCCTTACTTTGTCTTTTCGCTTCACATCACCAACCCCCACCAACCCCCCTCCAAAGATTTCTCATTCTAAAGATGAGAAATTGAGGCATGGGGACAAAAATTAATGCATCACTCATAAGAGCCTGAGACCATCCAGGCAGGACAAGACAGGGACTCCTATTACATAATCCCACCAACCATGTCACTAGTCCAACCCCAAACCAGAACGGATGACGGCCACATGAAGCATGGGCTTCTGTCTCCCATTACTGCTCGAGGAAAGACTTCACATGTCTATAAGACATTCTCCTCCACTGAGTTTGGGTGCTGCCTCAGAAGACTTCTTCCTCAGTTTAGTGCTTCAGGTAGTCACTACATCTCAGACGGATATGACCCATGAGATAAAACCCCTTTGACATCCCTGGATCAGCCATTAGCTGTTAGAGGGCCTTGGGTTCCCCCTTACATCTGGAACCAATGTACCATCTCCAAAGTGAGTTGGGCATTTTCTCATTACAAGGCTGTTGGGCTGGCTAGTGTTTCCTTCCTCTTGTACTGGGACCTGAGCTAGAGGAACAAGAGTGTGAGCAGAGGCCTTACCTGGGGTTAGATAAACAGACTTTCATTGCGTGTCAGTCCCTATTAAAAATAAGACCTAACTATCCCCAAAACTGCTGCTTAGGATCATGCACTAAACTGAGGAAGAAGTTTTCTGAGGCAGCACCCAAACTCAGTGGAGGAGAATGTCTTATAGACATGTGAAGTCTTTCCTGGAGCAGTAATGGGAGACAGAAGCCCATGCTTCATGTGGCCGTCATCCGTTCTGGTTTGGGGCTGGACTAGTGACATGGTTGGTGGGATTATATAATAGGAGTCCCTGTCTTGTCCTGCCTGGATGGTCTCAGGCTCTTATGAGTGATGCATTAATTTTTGTCCCCATGCCTCAATTTAGGATCAGAGTATATTCAGAGTACAATGTGAATGACACCCCAGAGGGTTGAGCAGTGCACGATCTGTACAACCGTCCTTCATTATTTTTTCCTCAGGCAGCTCATCGTCTACATGAGGTAGTGATATCCAAACAAACAGCCATAATTCTGTCTCATCAGCACTAGCCCTGATGCACATCCACAGAATACAGCAAAGGGGAAACCAGTATCTGTCCATCTGAGAGCTGGGAAAGCCTTCACAACGTAAATGCCCCTAAAGCTAAGCACTGAACAATGAATAGGAGTTTCCCAAGACAGCAAGAAAGAAGGGGTATTCTAGGTAGAGGGGCTGGAATATGGAAATGTGAAAGTGCATATCAAAGAGTTTATTACTTGTGTGTTGGGGGTAGGTTGGTGGAAGCTGTCTGGAGAGGAAAGGTCAGTCCTCAGAGACAAGCACATCCAATACAGAGAGGAGATGGAGAGACTTATTTTTTTTTTAAGATGAAACCCTCACACCTCAGTGCCACAGAACATCAGTGTGTGGAAGTCAGAGCACCAATTCAGACCTTGTGTGCTGGGCCCGGGGAGGAAGGCTTTTGGGGGGGTTGGGGGAGGCGAGATGAGAGTGAGGCTGATCCCAGAGCCTCTCTTTGTGCAGACAGCATGGGATCTTTTCAGGCCATGACCATGTAGCATCCGCTGTTTGCCTCCAGGAAAATTCATGACGTGGTGAGGAATGGGCCTCGCTTGGTCTGCCAGAGAAGGGACAGGCACTCTGGGGCCCTGTGCATTGTGCTGGTCAATCCACTTGAGAGAAAAGAACAGTTCCGAGCACACTCTCAGGCTAGATGTATAGACAATCCTGGGGGAGGTGAGGGGACTGAGAAAAGACCCCTTCCTCAAAAAAAAAAAAAAAAAAAAAAAAAAGCCTCTCCAAGGACAAGTAAATCCACGCCTAAGCCAGATAAATCCCCAGGCACTGGGTCAGAGAGGGAAGTGCCCAGCATGTCTGACAAGGGCTCCCCTTTCTCCTGCAGCCATGGGGAATGTACACACAGAGTCCCAGCAACCTCAAGCCACAGGGCAGATGCTGGTTGGCCATCTGGGCCAGGACTATTCCGGTGAAATGAGATTTGGGGCTCATGTCCCCCTTCCAATTGCTTCTGTAGCTGTTTTTGCCTGTGAGCAGAGTCTGAAGTCCTCACCGCGGCTTATTCCGATCTGTTGCTAACTCCCTTCATCTCACCGCATTCCTCGGCCACACTGTTGGTCTGTTCTCGCTGCCCGTGGGCTGCTCTCCATTCCCAGGACTTAAAAAACAGATATCTACATGTCATGGGCATTACGTATTTGAATACATGAAGAATGTTAAACGCTTTTAATAAAATTTTTCCTTATTTTTTTTCAATAAAGACTGCAAGCACCTTCGTTGTGCCAGGCCCTCCACGAAAAGGGGGAAAGGGACTGAAACATTTGGGGTCAGCATATGAAAGCTCTGTCCTCAAGAAGCTCCAACTCTATAGAAAAAGAGAAGGCATGAGCCAAAATATCAAATGCAAGGTCAAAATCCTTACATGTGATGAGGGACTGCGAGGAGGGAGGTTTACCTGCTGCCTGCAGAGATGGGAAATCAAGGGTCTTCTGCCTTGAAGTTCTGGGGAGGAACTGCAAATCTGTTTGTCTATTGCCAGAGAATGCTTGCCTTGGAAACTGGAGAGTGCCTCAGACTCAGTCCCAGTGATAGAGTGTCTCTAAACTGGGTCAGGGACAAAGACAAAAGGCAGACAATACCATAAATAATGAACTGATGAGCAAGAAGATGTCAGCTCAAGTATGTGAGGCTCTCTGCAAGACAGAGGGAGCCAGGGATACAATCACTGGAACAGAGGTTTAGGAAAACTTCAAAACCAGTAAATCAATTAATTGTTGAGTTCAGCACTTTGTGTTTCCCCCCAGGCAGGTTGCAACTTGTCCCAACTTGATCTCCCCAACTTTGGTCTCTCCCTGGTCTTACCTACCCTATACGGTACTGAAAGGTTGATTTTGTGGGACAACGGGTCGATCACGTTATTCATCTTCTCATGAATGTAATAGTTCTACTGAAGAAGAATACTAGTAAAAGTTCAATGAGGGTTCAAAGTCACTTCTGTCGCAGTCTGCTTTAACGAGCCCTCCAAGTGATTCTGAGGCATGGTAAGGTTTGCAAATTGTTGCCATGTGGCTTATCTTTTCTCCCGGGGAAGTGTATCTGCTAAGGCAAGAGCCCTTCCTAGTCTATATCAGAGTCCTTCCACTCAGAGGCTGGCATGGGGCAGGTGTTCTAGAAATCATGGGAAAGTAACGTGTGTCTTCAAAGGTAACTTGCCAAGTGAAGTGCTGGGTGCAAAATGGATCAGAGCAGAATTAGCCAAGTTAGCGTGCATTTGGCCATTATATATCTTTTATCCCACAACTTATTATTTATGGCATAACTGGAAGCTTGTACCTCCCGCTGCCTTTCACACATTTTACTCATCACGCCACCCGCCTATCCTCTGGCACCCACCAGTTCTCCATATTTATGGATCCGTTTCTGTTTTATTGTTTGTTTCTTTGTACCTTCTTTTTTAAATTCTCCATGTAAGTGAAATCATAAATTATATGGCATTTGGCTTTCTCTGAGTTATTACACTTATAGGTCCAGCCATGTTGTCACTGATGGCAAGATCTTATTCTTTTTTGTGACTGAATAATATTTATAGTATACATATTTTTTGTATAATATGTTATTATATAATATAGTTAATATACTTATATATAATATGCTTTAATATACTTATATATAATATATTTAATAATTTAATCTAATAACATCTTTAATATACTAATATATCAAATATTATTAGCAGTTATCAATTATTAATTATAACAAATGTAACTGATATTAAATAATATTATGTTTTGTATATTTTGACCTTTGTAAATAATGCCGCAATGAACATAAGGGCTGCATGTATCTTTTTGAGTCAGCATTTTCAATTTCTTTGGGTAAATACCCAGCAGCAGAATTACTGGATCATATGATATTTCCATTTTTAGTTTTTTGAGGACCTTCCACACTGTTTTCCACACTAGTTGCTTCAACATACATTCCCACCAGCAGGGCATGAGGGTCCCTTTTGTCCACATCCTCACCAACACTTGTAATTTCTCATCTCTTTGATACTAGTCAGTCTGACTGGTGGGAGGCGGTATCTCACTGTGGTTTTGATTTCTGCTTCTCTGATGATCAGTGATGTTGAGCATCTTCCCACATGTCTGTTGGCCAAACACCATGTGTTTGTTTGGGCTCTGTTGGAGGAGACAGAATTGACACAGGTAGCAAGTGAGAATAACACAGCACTCCACTGCAGGGGCAGGTCCTAAAAGCAGCACAAGCATAGAGAAGGGGACGAGGCCCTGGGTGGCTTAATTATATGTTTTTCTACAACCGGATTCTACTCTTCCTTCCCGGTGTTTGTTTTATTCCTTATCTTGACCAGCAAAGGATGGTGATGATGAGGATGGCAAGATAACAATCCTATTACTACTTAATGTTACTAATAAGTAATGCTTATAAGGGGCCACTGTGGGTCATGCACTATGCTCAGCATTGCACATACTAGCTTATTTAATCTTCCTAACAGCCCAATGACAGATGTCAAGGAGGGATTGAAGTCAATTAAGAAATGATTGCAATGTGCTAAGTACCAAATGAGATCATCTTATTAACTGGCTTTACAGACGTGGAAACTGAGGCACAGACAGGTTAAGTATGGTTCTATTGATCTGAAGAGACAGTCAGGTTTGAACCCCTCTGTGGACCACAGGGGTTGAGAAAGGAGAGCTAGGGTGCCAGCAAAGTGCCGGATGGGACTTTAGATTAAACAGAAATTCATGGTGCTTTCAGCAATAGTCTTTTTGGATAGCTGCAGCTCCTTATTTGGCCTTCCATGAACTTTCTGGCTCTGTGGTTAGCTTGCTTTCCCACCTCCAGGGGAGACCTCCCTTTTTCTATATCCGTTGTGCTTCCTGTATCCACCATCCTCCTGCCCCTTTAGAAATTCCAGATGCTTCTGGGAGTGAAATACTAGTATCTCATCACCCTCTCTTCCTTTGCCTCTGGCTTGGATAGGCTGACCTTTAATACTGAGGATCTTTGAGGTCTATCCTCCATCCTAGAACATTCTTTTCCTTCCTTCCTTCCTTCCCTCCTTCTCTCCTTCCCTCTTTCCTTCCTTCCTCCTTCCCTCCTTCCCTCCTTCCCTCCTTCCTTTTTCTTTACCCCCACGAGATATGGAACAACAAGGTCCTATAGTTCTTTTTGCTGCTAGATTTTTAAAACAGATGCAAAGAGAGTTAAAGTTCAGTGGGATTCCCGAGGGGCCAATGCTTTAGGGGACTTGTAGCAACTAAGTTTTATGCCATCTCTGACTTACTGTGTGACCTTGGGGCCAGCCACTAGCCCTCTCTGTGTCTCAGTCCCCCGCGGTGGGATCATAATATCTACCGCCAAGCAGTGCTCGGAGCATGAATGAATGATTATCCCGAACGCCCTCTGAGCTTCTGGGACAAAGGTGCTATGTTAATACACAGTATCCCTCTTCTTCTTCTTCTCATTAGTATTATTCAAACCCAGATGGCATTATTATTGTTGTTGATTGACAGCCCCGCATAGCCCCATTCACGGGTGTCAGAGAGCCAGGCGGTAGTTAACACAAGCAAAAACCATGTTTAAAACAAAGCCCAAGGAACACTCCAATAGTGTGTGCCTTGGGTCGCTATTAAAAGCAGAGCAGCTGCAGTGGCAACACGGAGGGGCAGGGCAAGGAAATGCATCCCGGAGCACAAAGAGGGGACAGTGGGTCTTGACACTGATCATATAATCGTGCTGGGCTTTTATAGACACTGGGAGGCCTCAAACAGAATAAATGCTTGAACTTTATCCACGGTTTACAGGCAGCGGCTGTAAAGGTCTTTGTTGCTGTTGCTGCCATATTAATGACCCAGCTTGGGGCGCTGCCGCCGCCGCCGCCGGCCGCTTCTTCCAAAGAAAACAAATCAAAGTGAGTAACTCGATGTCCAGCAATGAGTTTTCCATTATATAAAAATAAGTATAAATCTCTCCCAGTTGGGCAGCCGTACTGCGGCATCGGAGGCTGGTAAAGGGGTCAAGGTAGCTAGACACTTTGAACCCCTGAGCCAGCACATCAGAAAGAGGCTCCTTCTCTTTGTTAATTGCAAAATAAACAGAAATAGACCGCGGTGCTCTGGCGCTGTGGACAGCGTTTGCGCCGAAGGAGAGGAAGGAGAGAGGATCAGAGGCAGTTGGGGAGGAGGACTGGGTCCCTTGGTCTGGTTCCCCATCCCTTTTCCACCCTGCTGGCCCTGATAAGCCCCCCAAGCCCCCCGCCCCCCAGTAATCGACCCTTGACAAGCAACAACATGAACCTTCAGCTACCGGGCCCGCCTTGCAACTTCGGGGAAGTTTAATCCAAGTGGTATCTTGGGCAGATACAATTTAGTGCCTTGAAGTCTTTAAAAACTGTCCGTAAATATTCTGATTGTTTTAACAGAACTTGGGAGTCCTTGGGAGCATTAGGCAGCTGAGAAGTGGAGGCAGCATGCCTTTGGTGGAGGTTGGGACAAATGGATGAATCATGAGAGCTCCTAGGATATGGGGAAATGGATAAAGTGGGGTGGTGGGGGTGGGGCGGACGTGAGCATGTGAAATAAGGCAGGACGGAAGTGGAGGAAGAAAATGGGGCACTGAGGCAAGAGAGACACCTGGGGGAGCTTGTCCCTGGTCAGTGTTGCGGGGTGGGGGGTGGTGATGAGGGCAGTGAAGGGAATGACAAGAACAGAGTCGGTATCAAGGGATAGAAGTTAGATATCTGTTGGTCCAGGGAGTGAAGCCTGGGTGGGCAGGTGGCTGATTCCTGAGGGGCGCTGGTTATAGGGGTCTGGGACCCCCCCCTCCCACCCTGATTCATCCTTCAGACACAGCAGAGAGCACCCAGTGTGCTGCTCGATTGTGGCAATCTTCCAAAATAGAATTTATCACCCCCGCCAAAAATAAATGTGGTTCTTTTACCCAAACGCTTGCTGATTTTTCATATTCCTCTTCTTCAGCAGCTCTTTCCTTCACCAGACTCTCCCAGCTATCTCTACTTTGCCCCCAGGTGAGCGTCCGTTCACCCCTCTGTTCCCTCAGTCCCCATAGTGCTATCTTCTAGAAACTATAGAAGGTGTTCTCCACACTAACAACGTAGGGTCTCTGTCCTAAACGCTGCGCTCTCCCCAGCGTCAGAGACAAACTAGTACCAAGATGAGCGCTTGAGTATGGGGATGGGGAGGAGATCAGGTGAGGCAGAAGCCACTCAGGTTGTGAGATGAGTAGATCAGAGGGCAGGGTGTGGGGAGAGGACCAGCTGGTTAGGAGACATCGTCATTGCCCAGACTAAAGACCACCTGGCCTGAGCTATGCCAGAAAGGGGCAAAGAAGACAGACCATGTAGAAAGGCAGAAGCATCTAGAGAGGAAGGTTTGGGAAAGGCAAGGAGAGGAAGCCTCCCAGAATTCTAGCAAGTGTAACTAACCCCCTCCTCCAGCTCCCTCCTTCCATAGTCCCTTCTCTTGCAGTGTACAAGCCTTCCATGTCTCTCTGCCTTTGCTGCCCCCATACCTACCCCTCACGGGCACATTCCTAGTGATTTCAACCTTTCTTCTCTAATCCCCAACTTTCCTTCTCCTTCAAATCTCATTTTAACCCCTTATCCTCTCCTTTTTCCACTTCCATGGTCTTCCCACCCAGGCGCTGCCGTGGGGAGTGTGGGGCTTGTTTCCCCAGTGGCTTCCAGTCTCTTGCCCTGGGGCTGCTTCGGGGAGGGGTGGGAGGCTTCCCCTGGGAATCAGGATGAGGGACATTCAGGCTGGAGAGGAGACAGACCCAAGAGAGATGAGATCAAGGGTGGATGTGAAGCAGAAAAAAAAAAAAAAAACTAAAAGTAAATTGGTCTTATTCCTTATTCCCGACACAGTCTGTTGGGAAGATTTAATGTGGTCCCTGGAGATGTCCACATTCCACAGTCCTAAATTTGGGATTTTTTTATAGAATGAGAGAGAACCTAATTCCCAAGAGGGCAAGAGGGGAGCTTCCTTTCCCCTACGCCTCCCTGGGGAGTGAGACTCTGGACTCCTGATTTCAGACACCTCAGCAAAGAGAAGCAGAGGCTTCAGAGCGAGGGCAAGGAGTCATTCCTGGGGTTTTCCATGTTCAGAATTGCTTTAGACCCAGGGCTCCTGTATGCCTCCTGTCCTTGCCCTTTCTGAATGGGAGTGTGTATGGCAGCTGTCCTATGCCTGGGCTGCTGGGTGCCAGGGAGGGGTACAGCTATCTGGGTCCTTTAATTCCCAGCCTTTCACGTAGAGATGGGCTGTGCCGGAGGAACGGTGTCTCTTTCTCCGTGGAACATCATACACCTTCTTTGGCACTTTGCACACTCTATTCCCTCTACCCAGAGTTGTCTTTCCTTACTTCCCTACCTGAGTAACTCCTATTCATTCTCTAAGATCCAATTCAAAAGCCTCCCCAGTGTCATCAGTTAAAGTTAGTGGCTAGGTTTTCTGTCATTCTACAGGACTTATCATCTTGAACTGAGATGGTTTCCATACTCTCGGTTTTCCCCACTGGGCCCATGAGTTCAAGAATGGCAGGGATGATGTTTTATCACTGTTCGTGTTATAGAAACTCATTGCAAAATTAATGCAGGTGCTCAGCACATATTTGATGGTAAACAAACATGGGGCATATGCATTTAAACAGATAGCATGCAAACTTGGAGGAGAGAAAGTGAATTAAGAAAACTTAAGTGATGTGCTTATAACTGAGGCCCCGGAGGCGAGGAAGTTTGGTAAGTGTGGAGCATGGTCCTGTCCTGGGGGTCAGTGTCTTTGAGTTGGTGTTTGGAAAATTGAGTGTACTTCGCAGGCGGGAAGAGTCCAGGGAAGACATAGCTTCGTTTCCCTGGGGGAAGGCTAGGCACTTTGTTCTCCTTGACATACAATCAGCGACTTATACCTTAGTCCCTTTGACATTTAGGAACACTTCACAGAACATGAAGGGGGAACCAGGGATTCTGGAGATGCAAACATCGAATCCCTAGAGACCCTCTCAGACCTAAAAACCTTGTGTTTGGAGAAGCCGACTTGGAAACAAACCAAAGTGAAGCTCTATGTGACCAGAGACTGGCTGTGTCTTTCCCTGCCTCTGCGGGCATGGAGTAGGCACTAAGAACATTTTTTTCATGGCTGATTATTGGTACACGGGAAGGAGGAAGAAGGGAAGGGAGAAGGTTAAGGGATATTTTGGAAATTTTCTAATGTTGCTTAAGTGAGCAGGAATTTTTTTTAAATGAGTGGTGTGAGTTTAAGGAATGGGAGTGATATTGTAAGGGAGCTTCACAGGGATAGTGATCTCCAATGGCCATGTTCTCAGACTTTTCTCCAAAGGCCTCCTATATCAAGACATGACTCTGTCCTCCTCCAATTCTTAGTAAGGCTCACTTCTGAAAGAGTAGGAGACAGAAGCCTGCACCTTCTGCTGTCATGGAAAACTCCATCTGAATTCCAGGACCAGAGTCCTGAATTGATTCATATTGGGCCTAAAATAAGATTTAGTGGAATGATTGATATTTCTGTTCTTTTTCTGTTCCTCCTTGAGAGAATCTCATAGTCAAGATTTAAGAGCTATCACAAATACACAAATAGGAATATCCTAGACTACACAGGACTTAAACAAAGTCAATATAGGGAGCCAGATGTATTTTGCAAGATGTATTTTAAGAGGGTCTGGAGACGGTTCGTCCCCCACCACAAAGGGCCCTTCAGCACAGAGCTGCCACTGGCCAGTACAGTGACATTGTTAAAAGTTCGAGAAGCCCCTCTCGCCTTCACAAAGATGCAGCTCTGTGCTGGAGTGTGTGGTTTGGTGAATAAAGGGCAGAATGGGTCTCTGGTGTCCCTCCCTCCCTTTAGGGTGGCAAGAACAGTCTACACAATCACAGATAAAAGTCCTATTATCATGGAGTCCCAAATCCCACCATTTGGATTCCATTCTTTATGACCGCATGAAAGCATTCCTGCTTCCTTAAGGGCGAGCACCCCCACATACTGACTACACATCCAGCTCCTATCAGCCAGCATTCCATCCAATGAAAAGGAGGAGTCAGCAGAGATCTGAGCTAGTGGAAGGGCCAGAGGGGAACAACAGATGGGCTCCCAAGAGGACCTGGGTGGCCCCCCGAGGCTCTAGTTGAGGGGAAGAGGGTGGGAGGGCTAGGGTGGGGCTGAAGGTCAGCAGGACCAGACCACATTCACCTATTTCCTTTTAATGGTTTTAATGTGGCTACAAGCAACCTTAAAGTTAGGTGGCTTGCATTCTATTTGTACTGGGCAGCGCTACGCTCGAACTTCACACCGGGCCTAACACCTAGCAGAGGCTCACAAATGCGACCTGAACAGAGATGAAACTAAATATACCACAGTTACCTATCTGGGAACTGTGACTGATATATTTTCTTTAGGCAGGTACCTTCTTTCTCTTTATTTTTTATTTTTTTTCCCCCACCAGTTCCACTGAGATAGAATTGACATGCATCACCACGTAAGGTTAAGGTGTGCCGTATAATGGTTCGATTTCCCCCTATTGTGAATTTTGTTCTCGTCTGCAGAAATTCATAGTTGTGTGGCGCACGGGTGGCTCAGTCATTAGGCTTCTGCCTTTGGCTCCAGTCATGATCCCCGGGTCCAGGGATGGAGTCCCGGCATTGGGCTCCCTGCTCGGCAGGAAGCCTGCTTCTCCCTCTCCCACTCCCCCTGCTTGTGTTCCCTCTCTCACTGTATCTCTCTCTGTCAAATAAATAAATAAATAAAATATTTTTAAAAAGAAGTTCATAGTTGTTTAGCATAAGCAATTAAGGCAATAAGCCAAATGATATTCCCAGATATCTTTTCTGTAAATAAAAAATCCCCAAGTCCCTCTCCTTTATCCCCTTCTCTGGAATGTACCACGATGTCTCAATCACAGTGAGATAGCCATACAAGGAGAAAAGACAATTTATCAATTTTGAGTTGTTTCTGTAGATGTTGAAATTGATTCAGAATTCCTAAATTGTTTCGGGGTGCCTGGCTGGCTCAGTCAGTAGAGCATGTGATTCTTGATCTTGGAAATTGAGGGTTCCAGGCCCAGGATGGGTGTAGAGATCCCTTAAAAATAAAATCTTAAAAAAAAAAATTCTAAGTTGTCTAACTCTAAATCCTTTCTGAGGCCCTACCAAAGATTCAAAGTGTCTATCTATAGGACACACAGCAGCGACTAGAAGAAGTAGTTAACAACTTTAATGGAATAAATGGATTTAAATGAATAAAGTTTTGAGCTTTAATTAGGAGTTTTATGGGAAAGTCGGAATCCGCTAAGGAGTGTGTAACAACTCACCTGCCGAATCAAGGAATTTGGTGGGAAATTGAGATCTGGAGACAAATTTTAGGCTTTTTCCCCCCCATGAATCACCAGGGAGATGAAATCTACCAAAAGCTTGATTTCAAGTTTTCAGAAGCCTTGAGACTAATGGAATTAGGGGCCAAATTGTGAATTAAATGGGAGGATCACTTCTTACTGGCTTCTCAGCTGTCTGACCCGTGCATCCTCCATGCTGCTCTGGCCCAGCATAGCCCTGTGTCACAGAGAGAGTCCTCCGAGAGAGGGCTGGCCCAACTCAGAGGTGCTGCCTCGTGGCACAGACAGGGCCTCCGGGGCAGGGGCGGGGGCGGAGGAGCAGGCAGGAAGCGGGTGTAGACAGGCACCAGAGAAGATTGTGGTTTTAGGGGATTTTTTTGTTTGTTTGCTTAATTACTTGTTAGAATGGATTTAGTTTCTCTCTCCAGAAGAGATACAGATTTGAGATGAATTTTAGATGGTTTTAGAACAAAAATGCTACTCAGTTGAATTTCTGTTTTTGCCATAGCCATGCCACTGAGCTGAAGGGAAAGAGAACACCAGTATCCCGCCCCAGACTGAAGCCCTTTTTTGTTTCTTCCGTGTCACAGAGGCTTCATTCTGTTCCTTAGGAAGAAATAGTATCCTGAAGGAGTCCAGTAAAGCTGGACAATTAAGTAAATATTTTTGCTCAAAAAAAACCCATGCCATTTGGTACTATTTTCCTTGATAAATTATCTTCTCCTTGTCAAAAAGAGACCCAAAAAATGTAACCCTTCCCTGAGATCGAATCATAATGAATAGAAAGATACAATTGGGCTTTTATACATGTTAAAGCATTTAAACATACTAGACCTTGAAGTAATTAAGCTTTTTTCCATCATATTTTTAACTTTCCTAAAAAGAAACAAAAATAGAGCTCACGCTAACATCTCTTCTCTTTTTAAAAGAAAGTTGTGAAATTGAGGAAGGAAATGAGACAATTTGTCCCTCCTTGTCTGGCCTTAATGGTTGTAAAAGCCACACTTTCACAAATGGCATAAGGGGTTATCTTAACTGGCTTCATGCAGTTAGCTTAATGGCCATGATATAGGATAAACTTCATGGAAAAACTGTGTCCACTGCTTTTCCCCTTATTTCTAAATACATCAGATAAATATAAGACACTACAGTTGTTCAGAGCAGGCACTTAGATGAACAGTTGGCCGCGGAGGTGACAATATGGCAGTAAGCCATGGGTACTATGTGTTCACTCAGTCTTGCCTGTCGTATGATCCATTCATTCATTCATTTGCTCAGTTTGCATGTAGTGAGTGCATTGTGCAGAGAAGTAAGTAACTTGGACTGTAGGATCTGGAGCCAACATCACAGTTGAAAAGAGTTTTGTTTTGTTTTGTTTTTGAAAAGATTTTATGTATTTATTTGACAGAGAGAAACACAGCTAGAGAGGGAACACAAGCAGGGGAAGTGAGAGAGGGAGAAGCAGGCTTCCTGCCGAGCAGGGAGCCCAATGCGGGGCTCGATTTAGGGACTCTGGGATCATGACCTGAGCCGAAGGCAGATGCTTAATGACTGAACCACCCAGGAACCCTGAGTTTTGTTTTGTTTTTATGAAGATTTATTTATGGGGTACCTGATGGTTCAGTTGGTTTAGTTTGTGAGTCTTGGTTTTGGCTCAGGTCATGATCTCATGGGTCATACAATTCAGTCCCCGTGGTGGGGAAATCTACACTCAGCGGGGAGCAGACTTGAGGATTCTCTCCCTCTGCCCTTCACCCATTCTGCCGCAAGCGTGCTTGCTTGCTTGCTCGCTCTCTCTCAAATAAATAAATAAATCTAAAAAGATTATTTTACTTATTTGAGAGAGAAGGAGAGTAAGGGGAGGAGCAAAGGGAGAGAAAGAGAATCCCAAGCAGACTCCCTACTGAGCACAGAGCTCCGCAACCCAAGATCATGACCTGAGTTGAAACCAAGAGTCTCTTGCTTGACCCACTGAGCCACCTAGGCACCCTGACATGAGTTTTAATCAGGTCTTAAAGTAAAGGTGTGGCAGGAAGACCATGGGGCAGAAGGAACAGATGTGTAAAGGCACAGGAAAATGAGAGTATGTGTCATGTTTAGGGAACAGCAGGAGACTCCATGTAAATGGAGAACAGGACGCCCGACGATGGAACGGGTGTGCACCTGCATTGCAAAAGATGTTCAATGGCAGCCTAAGGAGTTCATATTTTCATTTTTAGGGGAAAAATTGTATGAAATGGATTTCCTGTCAATTTGACTTTCCCTAATTTATTATTTCTATGTATTCCCTGTTCTTTAAGTACAATGCACTAAAGGACAAAGTATAAAAAGAGAAACAAACATAATAAGACATAGCCGAACTCAAAAACAAGAAAAAAAATATCTTTATGGATCAATGCAAAGCAGTGAGTGAGGATGAAGCCATTGGACTTGTGAGGCTCTGGGCCCAAATCATGCAGTAGCAGAGAGGAGCCTAGCTCCAGTGAGGTAACAGAGACCAAGTGTCTATGCACAAGATGATAGAGGCAGACTAACGCCTTGAGGCCAAAGTCCGACTCTTTCAGAGGCTGTGGGACCAGGGAGGGAAGATCTAAGACCAAGCCTCCCAACTACGAACTGATCCAGGTTCTGTGACTGATTCCATAATAGTTTCATTATCACTGTGGGGCAGGAGCCCGTCAACATCATTATAAACCCGGTGACAGACTGAGGATGCCGCGTCCCGGGTAAAGGCATCAACAAAACTTCCCAACTGGGTGCAAAAGAGAGCAAAATAAACAAAATGGCAAGCCTCCTGTACAATATGAGTCTGTACTAAATTCACCTAGATTTAGTGCAGAGACAAAGAAATGTAAGATTTAAAAAAGAATAAAGACATATAGTATTAGCAGAAGTTCCAATGCATCTCTAATTTGAGTACTAGTAAAAAGGAGGCTCAAAGAGATGGTGAAACCATTTTTTGGGAAGATGGTAGCTTGGAATTTTCCAGAATTAAAGGGAAACCTGAGAATTCTGAACAAAAGTGCAGTTTGAGCATTTAGGAGGATAAAGGTATATCTATATCACAGTGAAACTGCATAACATTGTCAATATGAAAAATCTTTAAAGCTACCAGAGAAGAAAAATTGATTACCTATGAAGTAATGTATTAGTAACAATTAGTAACAATTAGACTGAAGTTTCACCTTAAGCTTTCATCAGTAGCAATAGAAACTAAGAAATACTGGAGTCATATCTTCAAAGTGTTAAGGGAAATTTTTATCAGCTTACTCTCAATCAAAATGTGGTATAAAAGAAAAACATTTCAGAAAAGAAGAAGCTCAAAGTGTTGCCACCAACTAACCTTCACTAGCAGAACTCATTATAAGTTGTATTTTGACCAAAAAAAAGGAAAAAACAATGGAGTACACAGTAATTAATGAAATATATTACTAAATGTAGTGAACTATTGACAATGAGAGTAATACTTTTTTTGGTTTTTAAATCAGTGAAAGTAGGAATTAAGAGAATAACCAAATGGAGGAGGAAGGAGTTTTATAAAAAGTTTGGGTTTGTTAATTTTTTTTTGAGAGAGAGAGAGCGAGAGAGCTCACGTGCACATGAGCAGGGAAAGAGGCAGAAGGAGAGAGACAATCTCAAATGGACTCCCTGCTGAGCAAGAGATCAAGACATGAGTTAAAATGAAGAGTCAGACACAACGGACTGAGCCACCCAGGTGCTCCTAGGTTGTTAATTTTTTAAAAAGTATATGACTGGTGGCGCCTGGGTGGCTCAGTTGGTTAAGCGACTACCTTCGGCTTAGGTCATGATCCTGGAGACCCGGGATCGAGCCCCGCATCAGGCTCCCTGCTTGGCAGGAAGCCTGCTTCTCCCTCTCTCACTCCCCCTGCTTGTGTTCCCTCTCTGGCTGTGTTTCTCTCTGTCAAATAAATAAAATATTTAAAAATAAAATAAAAAGTATATGATTGTTGACTATTGAAGGATAAATAGGATTTAATCACCTAAAGGATAGAAATACACCATATAGATTCTGATTCAGGCAGAGAAAAAAGTAACGATAAAAACTTTATCACTCTAAAAGAACATAGAAAAACAGAAAAAAAGAAGCAATGAAAAAGCTAAATAAAGACAAAAGAAGATAATAGTAGTTGACAGTACTTACAAATGGATTAAAACCAACTGAAAGAGATTATCTAAATGAATAAAAGAGAGAAGACACATAGGACCCTATATGACCAATAGACAACATCAATCCAAAAGTTTGGAGAGAATAAAAAACTGAAGGAAAAAAATCATTCAAATTCCAAAATATTATTGACCAGCAACATTAATATTATAGAAAATGGAATTTATGGTAAAAAGGAACAAATAGGGAAAAGGAAACTGTATAATAATTATCAGAATCATCCTCTAAGATGACATAGCTAATCATGACCTTGTGTATGCCGAACAACAGGATTCAGATTATATAAAAGATGGAAACATTTTTCTAATAACTGGAAAATAATGGATCAAATGGACAAATGTAACTCTGTAGGACTATAGAATATTTGAAGGAAAAAATCCATCAGTTTCTCTGATGACTATATGTAGAACCCTACACATCATAAAAATCATAATTTATTTTCATGTTAACATGGAGCATTTGTGAACATGACTCTATAATAAAGCAGATTTTAATAATTTTCAAGGAATTCCTTTTATATGTATTTTCTGATCACTGTGCAATCAAATTAGACACTTGCAAGCCAAGGGGAGAGGTTTTTATTTAAAATAAACACAAACAAACAAGCAAACATGCTTGGAAGCTTAAAAATGCATCCTAAGTAATTTTGGTGTTCAAGAGGAAATCACGATGGAAAGTCAAAATATTTTAAACTAAATGAAAATAAGAGTCACTTATAAACACATGATGCAGCTAGAGAGAAATTAAAGGGTATAATGGTACAGAAATCTACACATTAATATATATTCAGGCTCCTCAAACCCATTGCCTATATCCTTTTTTCATAATCATTAACAGATCTGTGTTTAATTTTCATGAATTGTTTTCTATGATATCTCTTATTTTGATTTTGAACTTTTCATCAATGCTATGTAAAAAATAAATTAATTAAAAATAAAATAAAATAGGGGCTCAGTTGGTTAAGTGACTGCTTTCGGCTCAGGTCATGATCCTGGAGACCCGGGATCGAGCCCCACATCGGGCTTCTCGCTCGGCGGGAAGCCTGCTTCTCCCTCTCTCAGTCCCTCTGCTTGTGTTCCCTCTCTGGCTGTGTTTCTCTCTGTCATATAAATAAATAAAATCTTTAAAAATAAAATAAAATAAAATAAAATAAAATAAAATAAAATAAAATAAAAGGTACAGTTATAACCTATAATTACTTTATAAGAAGGAAGAAAGATAAAAATCAAGAATGTACAATCTATTCAAGAAGCAAGGAAAGAAAAATTCAGAAAGCTTTACAACACTGGAATGAAGGAAATAATAAAGTGAAAGGCAGAAATCAATAAATTAGAAAACAAACAGTATAAAAAGAGTAAAATTGGAGGTTTTTTAAAAAAAAATTTATTTATTTGACAGAGAGAAACACAGCCAGAGAGGGAGCACAAGCAGGAGGAGTGAGAGAGGGAGAAGCAGGCTTCCCACCGAGCAGGCAGCCTGACGCAGGGCTTGATCCCAGGTCTCCAGGACCATGACCTGAGCCGAAGGCTGTCGCTTAACCAACTGAGCCACCCAGGCGCTCCAAAATTGGAGTTTTTGAATAAAAGAAAAATGTCTAGCCAGGCTAACCAAGAAAAAAGGCATAATAAACAATATTAAGAACAACAAAGGAAGAGAATAGAACCACACCACATTAGAATAGTGATTAAGCAAACCACAGGAGAAAATAGGTAAATGTATGCAAATAAATTTGAAAATTCAGAAGAAAAGATGAAAGTTTACTCTTGTAATGGGATAAGGAGAGAATAAATACCGGGGTGAACTCAACAATCTCCGCCATATGTTCTAGTCCTAGTTTGTTGAGGTTTAAAAAAGAAAGCACAAGTCAATTCATAAACTCTTTCAGATGCTTTTCCTTCATCCATTGGGGAAAGCTTACCTTTCCGCCTTTCCCATGAAGATGGGGGAGTGTGAAACTAGGAACCTGAATCTTTCAGACTGTGGTGGCCTATCTGTGTGCTGAACTGATTACTTCTGGACATCTTGAACATGAAAAATACATTTCCATCATGTGTAATACACTGCTATTTAGATTTTTGTGTTACTTGCAACCAAACCTAATGCAAACTGCTCCTAAAAAAGAATACCCTAACCAAATAAAAAATATTTTGTAAAAATATATCACAAATTACACATAATATGATAATATGGTAATATGATGCATTCCCCTGGAGTCATGCCATGCTGAGGCCTAAAAGGTGAAACATCCTAAGGATTCCTTTCAGAGTCAGGAGGAGCTAGAACTGCACATTATGATGCTTCTTTTCACTACTGTACTGAAAGCCGAAGTAATACAGTAAGATGAAGAAAATAATAGGCACAAATTTAAAAGCAAAAGGAAAACTGTCCTTATTTGCAGTATGACAGTCTGTAAGAGATTTTCTAGACAAACTTTTGGAGTTGATAAGAATGATCACTTACCTGGATATAAGACCAACAGATGAATCAGAAGCCTACCTAATCATCAGTAACATAATGAGGGATATAATTTTTAAAATGTCCTCTTCATAAAAATATATAAAATGCCTGTGGCAAAAATGAGGAAATAGTACTGAAGGGGAAAAAAAAGGGGGTCTGTTACATTCATTAGAATGCTTTCACATGGAAGTAACAGATACCCAACCAAAAATGTCCTAACTCAGAGAACATTTATTATTTTGCATAACAAGAGGTCCAGGATAAGCAGGTCCAGCATTGGTTAACTCTGCAACTCAAAGATGTCCCTGAACACTCAGGTTCTTTCCATCTTTCTGCTGCATCGTCTCCAACAGGGCTTTTATCCTTAGATTTTTCTTCTCACGGTTGCGGGGTAAGATGTCTTAGCTCCGGTCTATGTGCGAGGTCCTCATCACACAACTTTGTTCTAAAGGAAGTAGAAGTATCTCCTCACACATCCATTTTCATCCAACCTTTCTCATAAAACTTCACCTTACCTCCCCCTGCCCAAGATAAAGTCACGAGGCCATGCCTACCAGCAAGGGAGACTGGAAAATGATCTCATATCTGCAACCTCTATCTCAGGAGGCATGCTCTACCAACAAGAAAGGTGGTGAGGTGGGGCAGGATGCTGATGAGCAGGCAATCAACATGTTCTTCCACACCTGAATAAGTGGATGGAAGGACTGTATTCCTTGAGAGAGCTATCAGCAATCTCCCCAATTTAAATCTGTGAATTTAGTCCAATTACAGTGAAAATGAAAACGAGGGGTTTTTTTTCGAGGAACCTAAAAAGCTCATACCAAAATTCATATAGAAGAACAAAGGGCTAAATATAGTTAGGACAATTTTGGAGGAACAAACACTAGGGGCGCATGTCCTGCTAGAGATCAAAACATCCTATCAAGTCATAATAACTAAGATGAAATTGCTTTCACATAGAAACCTAGACCAATAGAAGAGAGAGCCCAGACACAAGCCCGGTAAAACTCGGGTACATGATAGAGGTGGCATTGTTTCACCCCTTACACCAGTGTTTCTCAAACAACAACAGCAAAATCTATGACTCCCTTTGATAAAAATTAAAATCCCACGCACTCCTCTGCCCTCTCAAAATAATATGTTCTCCCAAAAGGGTTGAGAATTACAATATTGCCAGTATTTCACTACCAAGCAGGAACTGTATTTATGAGCCAAGTGCTTTAATTTTTCTTTTCAAATAATGCCTGATGCTTTGAACCGTGCTTCATTTCCTCCTAAGATTCTGAAATGTGCACCACTCTCTTTTCCCAAGTCTCCTCCCAGCTGGGTTAAGAGTCCTTGTGGGAGGCAAGGAGAAGCTAAAGAAATCTAAACAGGGGGCTGACATGGTCAGATCTGCACTCTGCAGACGTCGTTGAGTAGCCAGAGGGTAAAATGTAAAAGGAAAATAACATATAATCCTGCTCAAATAGCTTTTAAAAATCTAGCAGCAGAGATACAAAATACACACAGGGCAAAGACTAATAATCTTCCTGTGGCAGCCCATAAAATAGCACATTCAGGGACCCACACTAGAGGACTGGTGTCTTATCATGGAAAGTGTCAGAGGGCTGGAACTGGAGGATCGGGCTTTGTCACTTCAGGACTTTGGACCTCCCTTTTCTCACCTTTAAAAGTGGGATAATGGCAAGACCTACTTGGCAAAGCTCTTAACAAGAATGAAGTTAGAAGGTCTATGTGAAAAATGCATTGTTGACTATGAAACACTCCCTAGATGTGAGCCAGTACAGGGCACAAAGATGTATATTGTTATCCCTGAGCTACAATGCTTACTCTAGCAGCAAAATTAATGACACCGACTTCTTTGCTCCTTACCTGCCATAAATTCTTCATGAGAGCAAGGTCACAGAAGGGCAGTTTTATAACTTAGAAAGTAACACCAAACCAATCAGTTGGAAGGAACCTTTGATTTGAGGTTATTATTTCAGCCTCCCCCTCAATGGAGGAATCCTGTCTACAAATTCCAGCCCCAGGTAGCCATCCTGCCTCTGCGTGAGCACTTCCCCCCAGTGGCGGTGTTCCTTTCTCACAAAGGATCCCAGTCCATCTTCAGTAGGCAGCAGGAATCCTTATAAATAGAGCTGTGATCAGACTCCCTCCAACCTTTTTTCCCCTTTGTAATTCCCTCCCTTTCTCCTTTGACAGCTCTTCAAGGGTTTGAAGACAACTCTCAGGGCTCTCTGGGTTCCACTTTTCCCTGGAAGAAACATTCTCAGTTCTTTTTTTAACTGCCACTTTCTTGACATGATTTCCCAGAGCCTTCACTCCACTGGCTGGCTTCCCTGAGTTGCTCACTGCTTTGTTAGTATCTCCTTTAAAAATCTGGTACCACCTCTCTCCTACCCCTCAACCTTAATGCCCAAGAGTGAGTCAACGTAAACAAAATAAGGCACAGCCATATGATAATGGATTGTGTAATTATTAAAGATGTGTTTTTAAAGAATATATAATGAGTTGGGGAAATAACTCAAGATGCAATGTTAATTTTTAAAAACATCTAAAAACTCTGCATAAGCCACATTTTTAAAACTTTCCTCCATATAGGCCTCCTTCTCACACTGAAAAGAACCTGAAGGACACAACAAAATGAAATCAGTAGTGATCCCTAAATGATGAGTGCTAGATCACTTTTGTGTTCTTTTTTACATTTCTACATTTCTAAGTTCCTACAGTGATTATGTTTTGATTTTATAACTAAAAAAATTACAAAGGGGGTGCCTGGGTTGCTCTATTGGTTAAGCATCTGCCTTCTGCTCAGGTCGTGGTCTCAGGGTCCTGGGATCATCCCCTGAGTTGGGCTCCCTACTCAGCAGAGAGTGTGCTTCCCCTTCTCCCTCTGCCTCCCTCCCCTCCCTGCTCCTGCTGGCTCAGTCTCTCTCTCAGAAATTAATAAATAATATCTCTAAAAAAATTGCAAAGACTCACAAAGCTTACTATGAAGGAAAGTCCAGAGCAAACCCTGATGCCGGGATGCAAGTGGGTCAATGGCACTCCCACCACTCGTTGGTGGGGGCTGGGGGTGGGGCCGTTATACTTCCCTCCATGTTGCCTGATGAGCATTACAGCCATATCAGCTCGTCTGGCTCACGTTGAGCTTTTTGAACTAAAATCCTCCAGTTAATGTGAAGACATTAACTATTGTCAATAGTTTGAATAATTGAGTTTTTTGTTTTGTTTTGTTTTTTCAAATCAAAATGAAAAACTGTCATTTTTCCCCTGTTAAATTCCACTGTTTGTTTTGGCTCCTTGTTCAGGCAGACCATATCCTGTTTCTGTCATGCAGTGTATTATTTATACTTCATTTTGTATCAGCCCACATTTGTACCTCGGCATATTGTGCATGTCTGGTCCCGAACAGGGGCCAGAGGCACTTGTTCTATGTACCTGTCCTTGGGTGACTAGACTCAATCATTCAATGCTTTCTGCCTACAGTGGTGTTCCCCATTGTGCCTTCACCCAGCTGTAGAGAATCTAGTCCTTCTCTAGTCATCTTACCATGAGAAACTTTGTCAAAATCCCTGCTGAAAGAGTCACCTCCTCTGGGACAATCTGATGAGTTTTGGTAACCTTTCGAAAAAAAATTTTAAACTATAAAATGTTGTTAGTATAATGTGGCTTATTCTGCATAAACTCGTGCTGGCTTCTTGAGGGTACCACTTCCTTTTTGAAATGATTACAATCTAACTCTTTATTAACCCAGGTTACAGTTTGCTGAGATCAAAATTAAGCACTCCAGTGCGAACTTTCCAGAACCTACGTAGCCCCCTTTCAACAACAGGACAGTTGCCCATCACTATTTCTTTGGTGTCACTCCAGAGATTCCTGGAAGATTACTGACAATGGCTCTGTGATTAAATCTACAATCTCTTCCAGTCCCTAAGGATGTAATTTTTCAGGACCTGGAGACCTGAGCTTATTTACAGAGGCCAGGTGCTTATTTTCTAAGAAGCTTCACACCTAGGGCGGCAATTTCCCCTTCACCATGTTTATATGACACTTTTCAGTTTAAAGATCCTTCTTGGAAATAGAGAAGATGGAAGCTAAGTAGGAGTTGAGTAATTCTACTTTGTTTCTCTCATCTGCTAGCATAAAACAAAAAAGAATAACAACAATAAAAAAAAAAATTACCTCTTCAGGTTTGCTTCCTGTCACAGGGACAAATGAGGTTTGGTAAGCAGATGGTGTTGCACATTTAGGCTCCCCATATTCAATTTTCCTAGAAAAATGTCTGACAAATGATAAAAAATGTTGCTTAACTTCTTTCAAATAAGAATGTGGAGGGGCTGTTCTTTCCAGTTTATTGTGCAACAAGAAAGAGGGGAGAGGGCAGAGAATAGAGGAAGAAGGGAAATTAACTTTGAGTGCCAATGACATTATTTCGTTTAATTTTTATATCAATCCTGTAAACACTGTCCTGATTTTGGATATGGAAAAAAATGAAGCTTAGGTTAAGTAATTTGAAATAACATTGTTTGGGATCCAATAGGTAGAACCAAAAGTCAAACTCAGTCTCTATGATCCTACTGTTCATTCTCTCTTCCCTGCATTAGAGGCTGTAGGTAAAGCAGCTCGCAGGACAATTTAGCCCAGAGATATGTTTTGTGGACCACATGACATCTTCTAAAATTTGAATATATGTATATATATATATATATATATATTTAAAGATTTTATTTATTTGACAGAGAGAAACACAGCGAGAGAAGGGACACAAGCAGGGAGAGTGAGAGAGGGAGAAGCAGGCTTCCCGCCGAGCAGGGAGCCGGATGCGGGGCTCGATCCCGGGTCTCCGGGATCATGACCTGAGCCGAAGGCAGTCACTCAACCAACTGAGCCACCCAGGCACCCCTAAAATTTGAATATATTGCCAACATTTACAATTTAGGAGATTTTACGTCACTGAATTCCAGAGTTCCAGCTTCTTTTGAAAATTTATGGACCCTCGTTTTTCCCCATGTCAACCACTGGTCAAGTTGAACAGCGGTGATCCCTTCCGAGAGATCATGCCCTCTCCAGGTCTCCACAATCTTTTATTCTTTCCTCATTTATATTCTCTCCTCGGTCCTGCTAGGTATCTGAGTTTGTGGTGCTCAGGGCCATGTTGCTGCTCTGTTGTTTTTCCTAGTTTCAGAGAGAAAGCCTTCTGCTCTATGGAAAGGAAGGGAAGCAAAGTTTATGAAAATCACAACAATGTCTCCTATACTCAATTCAGCCTTATTATTGCTCTGGTTCCGAAAAAGACATGCTTGTCTTACTCAGCTTGTTCCAGGCTCCTCCAGTCCCAATAATGTGCTCACTTTCTGTACTGTGGTTTTTAAACCAGGAAGTCTAAGAAGGATATAATTTAAGATATTGGAGCCTCTAAGAATGGGGAAAAGAGCTTGTTCCTATGACAGCTTCAACAGAGCTCCCAGGCCTAATCAAAACCTATGCTCTCCACGAGTCTCTGGGTAAGCCTGCCATCATCATGGTTGGACACTACTGACAGAACATCAAAGTCCACCTGGCTCAGTGGGTTAAAACCTCTGCCTTCAGCTCAGGTCAGGATCTCAGTGTCCTGGGATTGGGTCTTGCATCGGGCTCCCTGCTCAGCGGGGAATCTGCTTCTCCCTCTCCCTCAGCCCCTCTCCCTCCACTTGTTCTCTCTCTCTCAAATAAATAAATGAAATCTTAAAATATAAACGTATAGGCTACAATAACCAGGCAGTGGCAGTAACTGAGGCTGGGAAACAGAAAACTTGTTTCATAATCTTGGTTCTGTTCCTATTAGGACACTTAATAGTGTGTAAGGTATTATAGTAATACAGACCTGAGAAAATAAACTAGGGCTAGTAGGTAAACTAGGGCTGGTAGCTAAAATGAAGAATATAGGGGAAAATCTGAGAATCACCTTGAAGCGAGAAATCTATCTATTCATCGAAGTACTTGATACATATTTACTTTACTATACATCCTCCAAATGTCAGACACATTGGAGGCAATGAGGAGGGTTCAGAACTGAACACGACAGACAAAAATCCTTGCCATCAGAGAGTTTACACTTTAGTAGGGAAATATAGACCATTAAAGGGGAGAAAAAGACCCAAGTAAATATACATAATGACAGTTGATGATAGGATGTGGAAAAATCCAAGCAGGGTAAGGGAGTTAGGGAGCTTTGGACTGGGAAGAGGACTATTGAAATAAAGTAAGTGGAATGTCTCTGGCAAGAAGATGATATTGGAATACAAACATGAAGGAAGTAAAGAAGCGAGTCGTGTAGATGTTTGATAGAGAGTATTCGGGTAGAGGGGAGAGCAAGTACAGGCCCTGAGTTGGGATGACACCTTGCATGTCTGAGATGGAGCAGAGGGCTAGCATAGCTCAGGTGGAGAACATAAGGAGAACAGTTGGAAATGGGATGTGACAGGCAATGGGCCTTCAGACAGGGGAGACACTTGCAGGCCACTGTAGATACTTTGATTTTGTTCAGATCATCATGGGAGGCAGGGAAGTGACATGTTCAGCTTACACCTAACAAGACTGCTTTGAGAGCTCTCTTGAGAATAGCGTGCAGGCCCCAGGGCAGAAGCAGGGAATCAGGAGGCCGTTCCATGGAGGCTGGACTAAGGAGGTACCTTGGAAGTGGTGGGCTATGGTTGAATGGAGCACTTTGTGTGGAAGGTAAAGAGAGCAGGATTTGCAGAGGGATCAAAACAGAATCTGAGAGAAGAGAGAGGGGGTGGTTGTGAGGATGGAGATTGGATTCTAAGATTTTAAGCCTCAGCAACCACAAAGATGCCATTAATTGCAATGGGGGAGGCTATGAGAAGAGTAGGTTTGGGTGTCAAGACCAGAAGTTCACTTTTGGATGCCTTGGGATGCTTGTTATATATTCAAATAGAGGTTGTCAATGGGCAACTGGACATGCGTGTGCATAATTGTAAATGCGGGCATCATAAGCATATTGATTATATTTAAAACTATGGGCTGGATGACAACATTAAGGGGGAGAGAGTAATTTGAAAGATGTCCAGGGACTGTGCCCTGGGCGTTCAAACAGTAAGAAGCGGGGAATAAGGTCGAATCAACAAAGGAGACTGAAAAGGAATATCCAGGAGGGAAGAAGGAAAATCCAAAGAGGGTGGCTTCCCAGAAGCCAACAGAAGAGAGTATATTAAAGAAGGATGGAGTGATCAGCTCAGGCAAATGTTGCTGGGGGTCTGGCACCATGAGGCTTTGGGATGACCACAGATGGCAGAGACAATTATGGTGGTGATTTCCACAGGAACAATTTTGGCCATGGCAACCTGCGTGGGAGGACATGAGAGGGTAGGGTGCTGTGACATCCTAACGAGACTGAGTTCAACAGAGAGTATGGGGGAAGATTACAGACTATGAGTATAAACAACTATTGAAAGGAGATTTTACTGTGTAAAGAAGAGAAACGGGATGGCAGCTGGAGGAAGAAGTGGGTTTAGGGAAGGTTTCCTCTGTGTGTGTGTGTGTGTGTGTGTGTGTGTGTGTGTGTGTGTGTGTGTGGTTTTTAAGATGGGGACATGTCCAAATGCTCATGGGATAGACCCAGTAGGGAGTGGAGGCACGATGCTTCAGGACAGAGGGGAGAATTGCTAGGACAGTGACTGGGTAAATGGTGGGATGGGATGTGGTGTGTGTGGACAAGTGGCCTCTGCAAGGAGCAGGGCCAGCCCATCCACAGCAGTGGAATAAAGGTGAGATATGGATAGGCTGGGACTTGGGGTGACAGAAGCTCTATAACTATAGCTGGTCTTGTCACCAGGCTGAAAATGTGCAGGAAGGGAAGAACTAGAAAGCCTGGCCCCAAGGCCCACAGAGAGGTTGGTAAAGGGGTAGATGTGTTTAATTCCAGGAATCGAATTTAAGAAGAGACTGGGAGAGAGTGGGAGCTTCCTCTAAACCATGAGACAGACTGCACTTGAGGGTCACAATTAGAAATGAAGGCTGTGGGTGCTGCCCACCAAGCTGATGTCCATGAGATGGGGTGAACTCCCTGAGAAAGAGAGAAGAGGGAAGAGCACAGGGCAGGGAGTGAGTCTTGCAGGACGCCTGCGTGTAGGGAGCTGTGTGTGCACGTGTGTGCGTGTGGTGGGGTGGGGAAGGCAGTGAAGACAGAAAAAGAGCATTGCTGGCTTTGTCAGTTCATACCTACTTTCTTGCCCAAGAGAGTGAAGACAACAGAGCGTGGCAGAGACGGTGGAGTGAAGAGTCTCTCTGGAAGGAAGGTGGGAAAGGTGGGCAGCCAGCCTCAGGGAGGCCCCAGGGCTGAGGAAGGAGGTGGGGAAGGTGGCTTAGGAAAGTCACCGGATTTGAGAAGAAGAAGGTCACAGATGCCTCGTCTCAAGGCTTTCAGATGTGACTAAGAAAGAAGTGGAGACAGTAGGGGGATGTAAGGTTATGCATATTGAAACAGTGTTCCCATGAAATGAACAAATGTGTATATAAGAAGCCATATAATGTCTCTAAAAGCCAAGCAAAATACTCTACAGGAGATCTAGGATGACAGCAGGGAAGGGACCCGTGGACAAGGCATGAGGACCCAGGAGATGGTAGAGTGCTCCAAGGTCCTGAGTGTTTCTGGCTCAGCCTTCCTCGGAGGAGCTTAGCCGGAGGTGCCACCCAGACAGGTGGAAGGTTACAGCCTCCCGGCAAGAGCAAGACCATACACAACAAGGAAATGGGAAAAAAGCAAATTGTCCTGGGTCCTAAAATCCCTCAGATCTGTCTTTCATGGTTTGAAGAAAACAATGTGAAGCAGACCAGGTAGATGCCGAGTCTTATGTTGCTTTCCTTCCTTGCTTTCTGAAATACTTTTCCCACATGCCTCTGACTGTGAATGTGTGTCTCTGAGGGGTATTCTAGTAGGCTCCTAGTCAACATGAGAAGCCCAAGCGTTTATTCTTGGGGATGGACCCTATGACATTTGGGGAATAACAAATATTGTGCTTTGGGTCCTAAAACATCCTGCTAGTACCTTCTTAGGAAGGTCTTTATGGACACTGAAAGCCAAACATTTCAGCCACAGTAGAATAAAACAAGCCACTCTCCTCCCATTTGCTCTCTTAAACTCTTGCCGAAGGTCTCCTCAAGGCTTTAGGGCTGAAGCATCAGTGCAAATTTCTGCTTTGGAAAGAACTTGTGCTTTTCTTATACTTTAAAGATCAATGTATTTATTTATTTATACATTAATAGATTTACTAATAAATACTTTAAGGTGCAGAAAATGAAGTTTAAGAAATCACCTCTCCACTTAAGACAAAAGTCATTTTCATGAAATAAAACAGATACTGCTGAAGACTTGAAATATGACAGTCACCGAGCCCCGTGCTTGACATGCATTACCAGATTTAACCTTCAAAACAAGTTGATGAGGTAGGTATTTATGGTTCCTATTTTATAGATGCTGAAGGGGAGCCTCAGAGACATTCCTGGGCCCAAGACCACGAGCTGTCAAATGGCAGAGCCGGAGTCACTTTCCCAGTCTGCTCCACTGAACATGTTTCGACACCATTGCAATCTCCCGATGGTACTCAGCAATTTTTTCACATGGCTGCCTCGCCTTCACAGCCATGGTGATGAGGGGCTGCCCTGTAACAGGAAGACATCTGGGAAAACGGATCCATCCGTCTGCCCCAATGATGCCGCAGTTCCCAAAGTTTGGAAGACCTCAGCATTCCTCAGCCACCCTGAGAAGCTCTGTGTGTAGAACGGAGCCAGGCAGAAAGGGAGCCTCCTGCTGGTGGAGGGCGGGATGTGCACACAGCTCAAAGGCTCCCCGGGCAGGCTCCCCAGGCAGGCAGGTCACACTTCCCGCTTGCGGTTCCAGGAGGGAGGGTGAGGGGTGGGGGGCCCTTCTAGAAGTGTGACCTTAGACATGTGATGAGACTCCCTGGGCCTCCGTTTTCTCAGGTGAAAAGAGGAAATGATCTCACCTTCCTCTCTGGCGAGGTACAGTGGGGAGCAAGAGGTGGGAGGGGGTTGGGGAAGGAGCCCTGCCCAAGTCATGGAGCCCAAGCTGGAAGAGAGAAGATAATGTAGGGGAACCATGGTCCAGGCAATGGGCTGGCTTGCAATTTGCAACCAGGTGAAGGCAGGGGGGATGGGGTCAGGGGTTCAGGCATGCGAGAGGTAAGGTTGGTTTCACAGGGATGGGATTTGCCAGGGAAAGTACTTTCTTTCCTTTATTTGAAGTGACCAGTGCTCTTGACAGTGCTCTTTGAGGGAAGGAGGAGATGTGGCTTAGGTGGTGTAATTTCTGGATGACTGTTCCCGGGGAGCAGGAGTTTACATTCCCACGCCTCATGATGCATCCAGCAACGCATGCAGCTGGGCTGTTTCTTCGCACACTTTTACTTTCCTTTCCTGTAAAGAGCTCCAGCATTATCTTTATGTTCAACAGTTATAAACACTCCCATTTATTACAAGCTTACTAAGCTTCGGCTTTATTTGTATTTGCCTGGGAAATTTGTGCTTATCACCCCCAAGCTGGGCAATGAGTGAGCTCTACAACCACAGTTTCATAAAGCTTGGACTGACTGGTCAGTATGCAGCTCTCACTATAATAGGACGTGGTTCAGCCCCTAGCTCCGGATCTTGCCCCCATGTGGGAAGATTATCTCTAAGGCGGAGGTCGTGACTGCCAGTTAGCCAGCCCCCTCTCAGGTGTGGGGGGCGGTTGCGGGAGTCTGTGAGTGGTGCACAGGGCATACCCTGCAGGAACAAAGAGGTTTGCTTCCTTTTATATTCTAGGCAGGCTCCCGGCCCCAGGGAACTCACAAATCACCATCCTAGCACTTCTCCCATCACACAGTCCTTATCTGTTTCTTTAGTAGTCTCTCCCCCACGACTGTGAAGCTCTCATGACCAAAATCTAGATGTCTTTCCTCTATCTCCCCGTCCCTACCACGGATGTCCCCAACAGGGTCTGGTACAGAGTAGATGCTCAGCGGGTGTTGAGCAAAGGAATGACTTCTTTTCTCAGCTCTGTTTCTGACATGCTTTGTGAGCAGCTCATTTTTGGAAGGACTTTCCTCTTTCTTTCTTTCTTTCTTTCTTTCTTTCTTTCTTTCATTTATTCAAAGATTTTATTTATTTATTTGACAGAGAGAAACATAGCAAGAGAGGGAACACAAGCAGAGGGACTGAGAGAGGGAGAAGCAGGCCTTCCACTGAGCGAGGAGCCTGATGCTGGGCTTGATCCTGGGTCTCCGGGATCATGAACTGAGCCCAAGGCAGATTCTTCACAGTCTAAGCCACCCACTGTTCCCGGAAAGACTTCATTTCCCCTCTGTCACAATCTCATCACAAGCCTCTCCCTACAACTATAGCACAGTGGACCCTCTAACACTGTGGGTTGAAGTGTCACAGCGCCAGACACACGTAGATTTTTTTAGAATAAACTTTTTTAAGATGAATTTTTTTAGCATACATTCTTGTATTCTCTTTCTTGTGGCTTTCTTAACATTTTTTTCCTCTAGCTTCCCTTATTGTAAGAATACATGCCTGTAATACATACACAAAATATGTGTAAATCAATTATGTTATCAGTAAGGCTCCCAGTCAGCAGTAGATGCCGAGTAGCTGAGGTTTTGGGGAGCCAAAAACTTTTGGATTTTTCCTTGTGCACGAGTTTGGCACCCCTAACTCCTGAATTGTTCAAAGGCCAACTGTACTTTTGCGACCATGGTGTGTGATTCTGAAGTGTTCTGTTAAGATTATTCATTGCAAAGTCAGTCAGAGAAAGACAATTACCACATGATCTCTCTGATCTGAGGAATTTGAGAGGGAGGGTGGGGGGCCATGCAGGGTAAGGGAGGTAAAAAAAAATGAAACAAGATGGGACTGGGGAGGAAGACAAACCCGTAAGAGACTCTTAATCTCAGGAAACAAACTGAGGGTTGCTGGGGGGTTGGGTGGCTGGGTTATGGAAAAAATAAAAGTTAATTTATAAAAGTACTGCCAAAATTAATATAGGGGAGGGGAGAAACCTTATACAAAATAGAATCATTCTACTGGAATATTTGACCTTGATAAACTCAAACATTATCTACAGTGAGAGATAAATTTATCAGAATCCGATTTTAGTTTAAAATAAAGCCTTTTATTTTTGACGGGGGGAGGAAGATTATTCATTACAGCTTATAACTTACTACAAAGAGTATTTCACAAATGTTGAAGGGAGAAGCCGATCCTCCCTTTCCATGTGCTAACATAATTACACAATCCATGTTTTCTGGGATACCCATCTGAAATTATGTAGGACAGCAAAAGTAGTTTCTCCATTATTAAGAAAAATAAATTGAGGGGCGCCTGGGTGGCTCAGTTGGTTGAGCGACTGCTTTCGGCTCAGGTCATGATCCTGGAGACCTGAGATCGAGCCCCACATCGGGCTCCCTGCTCGGCGGGAGGCCTGCTTCTCCCTCTCTCAGTCCCTCTGCTTGTGTTCCCTCTCTTGCTATGTTCTCTCTGTCAAATAAATAAATAAAATCTTTTTAAAAAAAAGAAAGAAAGAAAAATAAATTGAGGGACTTGGAGGGAGGGGGTTGGGGGATGGGAGAGCCTGGTGGTGGGTACTGAGGTCACCTAATGCATGGAGCCCTGGGTGTGGGGCATGGGCAATGAATCTTGGAACACTGAAAAAATAAAATAAATTTAAAGTTAAAAAAATAATGATTTTATAGGATATAGTCAATGATATTGTAATAGCAATGTGTGATGACAGGTGGTAGCTACACTCGTGGTGAACATAGTATAATTTATGAAGTTGTCGATATGTTGTACACCTGAAGCTAATCTAAGATTGCATGTCAACTATACTCAAATTAAAAAAAAATAATGATAATGCTATAATATAGGTTGTCTCCCACTGAGGAAGAACTGAAATAGGGTATATATCAAAGATTTTATGATTTAATTATGTTTTCCTATTAAACCTTATAGATTCCAATAGTTTAAAAAAAAAAAGAAAGAAAGATAGCTATGCCATTTATCAGATGAAATATACACCTGACCTCCAACCCAAAGCTTAAGGCTGTTGGCTAATAGAGGAAAGGTTCTATTAGAATAGGATGCACATCACTGAGGCAGATTTGATCTGGAACCAGTTAGTAGTCCATTAGACAACGTTTCTCAAATCTCTTATCTGTGGTAACACAGGGAGGAAAGTGAGCTAGTTTGGGCTTTATTGTCAGTTGTATACTAAAATTCTTTTCTTGTCCTAAAATGAAATGTGTTCTAATATGATACTCCCTGAGCTCACCTTTCTGTGACTCCTAAGATCAAAAAGAAATTTCTGCATATTAGATGATTACCTAAACGTTCTGATTAGGGAAAACTAGTAATGGCTTGGAATGCGTTCAATATCCCGGAGTATCCCCTGGATAGTGCTCAACAGGGAGAGGGGAAGAGGGTGGGAGTGAGTGAGTGGGTACATGCAGATCAATACAATCCAACAACACGCCTACAGCAAACACCACAAGGCTGATCATGATTAAGTGTCAGATGATCTGCACTGAATGCATCAGAGATTTGAGAGAGGAAAACACCGTGCGTGGGGGTAGGTAGAAAATACTTCCCAGGAGGATCAGTAACTTTGCCAGGCTTTAAAGGGCGGGTGAAAACTGTCAGAGAGGTGGCTAAAGATCACATTTCCCCTTAGGGAATGGCTTGAGCAAAAGGATGGGGGACCCCTCCCCCTCCCTGCCTGCGGAAGAGTGACATGGTCCACCTGAATGGAGGGAAGGCTTGCACCTGGGAGGAGGAAGACACAAAGCTGGAATGAAATGTTGGAGCCAGACATGGTGGACTCTGAGCACCACGCTGAGTAATTTGGATTCTAAACCAAAATATAGCTTTGAAATTTTAAAAAAAAGGCAAAAAAAAAAAAAAAAGGCAAGGGACAGGGTAGAACACATTTTATTGAGAGGAAACTGAAAGCCAACATAAAGGAAAAAAGTTAGTAAGAAAATGTCTGGTTATTTGCGACATACAACAGAGACTATCAGACCTTGAAGGGCCCTTCCACTTCATCTAGTCCAAATGCCTTATTTCACAGATGGGGACATTTCAGCTGAAATAAAATCAAAACCTGCCCACGCTCACTCAGCTAGTGAGGGGCAAAGCCAGAGCTGGAAACTAGTGTGGTGTTCTTTTCACCCCCCTTAATACATTCAAATCTCCAGACTTAGACAAATCGCATCCCAGGTTGCTCAAAGAACAATAATCTTTGAAAAAGCATGGAGAATAAGAGAACTGTTAACAGACAAGAGAAGAACAAAGTTGTCCCGATTCTCAAAAAGGGGGAAGGGGGCATATTATAAAAACTATAAGCCAGTCAGCTTGACAATTATCCCTGGCAGAATTCTAGAACAGAATTTTAAAAAGCTATTTACTCCACAAACATTATTATAATAATAGAAACGAAGGGGGAAATAACCCACAATTTCACCACTTTAACCCATCAACTGAACGGATTATTAAGTAGACTCTTTGTAAGTCTTTAGAAAAGCAGAGATCACTCAGAGACAACCCGAAATCTCAGAAAACAAAACATGTCTTCATTTATTCCTTTTTGGATAGGGATATTAGACTGGTAGAAAGAAGAGGCATCAAAACCATACTTGCTTTCAGCATGGCATTTGACAAAATCTATCATAATCACCTTGTGGACAAGACATGACCTGGCTGATAGCCAATGGGTACAACCACGGCTGGTGTAAGAATTATACCTAAAGACTGCTGATCACTGTGCATATCAGCCTGCTGGAAAACCACGGTGAGGAGCCTGGAGGTCTCTCTTTTACACGTCAGGACGTCTGCGTCTTAGAGGAGATGCCTATCAGATTTTCATATGACATGAACAAGGAGAGAGAGCTAATATGAAGGAAGAGAGGATAATATTAATTATAATAGCAAACACTTACTGGACATGTGCTACATTCTATGAATTGTGTGAAATATACTTCTTCCACAAAATTATCACATTTAAATTGTACCACTCTCTGAGGCGGATGGTAATATTATATCTCCATTTCAGAGATGAAAAAACTGATGTTTTAAGAGATCATTAGCCTCAGATGACACAGTTCATAAGCCAGGGAATAAAATTTTGAATCCCCGTATGCCTGGCCCGAGTCTGAATTAAATGAGTCTGTGTAATTTTGACAGCCCACAGCCAGGAGCCGAAATCTATTACATTGCAGAGCTGAACACCTGAATTATAATTAAAAAAAAAAAAAAAGAAGGATTTCATAGACAAGGATTGGGCTGATCTGACCCACCACAAACACATGGGGGACCTGGGAGCTGGCCACAGGCTTTAAAAAGAAAACAGTGGAGACAGTTCGCCAACTGTGGTTCCCCTTCGTAGAAACACAGTGTTTGAACCAAGGCAGCTGACTGTTCTGTTGGCTATGCGATCAGAACACATGTTGAGATAAATCAGAAAAAGGCAACGAAAATCGATCCAGAAACCATGTTATATTAAAAGAAACGGATACTATTTTAGGCTGAGAAGGCCAAATCGTCCCGTATTTTACAAGAAGACATTGAAAAGAGGCAGCTTATTCTGCATTCCTTTAAAAGGAAGAATGGGGGTGCCTTTGGCTCAGTTGGTTAAGCAACTGCCTTCCGCTCAGGTCATGATCCTGGAGACCCGGGATCAAGTCCCACATCGGGCTCCCTGCTCGGCGGGAAGCCTGCTTTTCCCTCTGTCACTCCCTCTCTGCTTGTGTTCCCTCTCTGGCTGTGTTTCTCTCTGTCAAATAAATAAAATCTTTTTTTAAAAAAATAAATAAATAAAAGGAAGAATGGACATCTATGGGTAGATGTGATGAAGAGCCACACTTGGGCTCAACCTGAAGGACTCTCTCTTGGAATTGTCTGCAAATAGGACACTTCTCTGAGTGGTCAGTTTGCCATTACCATAGGAGTTTAAACAGACAGAGCGAGTCCGTGTTAATGTGGAAGAGATTCATGTGGGAGCTGGGAGGAAACAGAGGCCATATGCACTCCTTTCCAAGTCCAAAGTTCTAAGACTCAACTTAGATGTCATCGTATCAGAACTTGGTTAGTGGTTATAGTTCAAATGGTGAATAGTTTATCAAATGATGCATCAACTAATCCTGAAACAGATCCAAGTATGCTAAAACAATAGAGTTTGTTGGGAAATAGGAGAGTTTCTACTTTAATTCCTAATTTAATTTGTAGCTATTTATATAAGCATTATTTAAATGGCAAAGCCCCATTCATACCAGAACAATAATCTAAAACCTCTCACTTTTTATTACAGTGCACAGTTAAGTCTCCTGACCACCTGTCTCTTTTGACACTACATAGTTAGGAGATCTATAGTTCTTTATAAATGCCTTTACTCCTAAGTACACATTATACTGCTTTCATTCAGTCTTGACCATTTGGTTGATTTAGGGTAAAGCGGTACAGTTAGATCATTGCTACTCCAGACAGCTATTCTGAACTGTGCTTGACAAAAGCTGATCTTGCCCACCCAGAAACAAAGGAATCAGAGGAATTCTCTGGCTTATTAGAAAGTTGGTGCTCCCTTCTCCTCCTTCTCCTTCTCCTTCTCCTTCTCCTTCTTTCTTCTTCTCTTCGTCAACATCAGAGCATTTCTTGCCTGTGTGCCAGCGCCATCTAGTGATGAAATGATGAAGTGAGCACGTTTTCCAGCCAGGGATCAAAACCCCAGTTTCAGGCAATCTCTGAGGGACCACCATTCCTTTCTGCACCTTGGCATGTTTGGATTGGAAGAAATATCCAGGGGACAAATATTCAGTATTCCTGTATTATCCAGCAGCTCTTTCCCAAGATCCTACTCAGAGATACTGATTTTGAGTCTAGTCCCAGAGTAAGCACTCATCCAGGAGGGCACCGGCTGAAAGAAATATTCCCAGGACAAATGAAAATGAACGAATTGAATGGTAGAGACCACGGTGGTTTTTCTTTTCTATTTTCTTTTAGGTTCCCCACCTACCCCCTTTTTAAAAGAACTCATTGCAGGTGAAGACATGCAAAGGCACATGACTAGAGACTTAATGGAAATGCTTAGAACAACCTCAGGGAGTGGGAATAGATCCCAAATGAACACATGAGATAGGAAAATGTACAAGCATCCTACAATAGAGAGAAAGAACCTAATGTTCCTCGGGGCAGTGATTTTTTGAGAAGTGGTTGCCAGGCAAATCTTGATCAACTCTACAGTAATAATAAGCCTTGTCTTAAAACCATTTCACATTTAGTACACTGGACTTTAAAGAAAAGGATATCACATGCATTTCTGTTCCAGTTTTGGGATCACTCAGGATTGTGGATAATGTTAGGAATATTCTATCAAATAAAAATATAGGTACAAGACAAGCATCATTCTCAAATGTTAAATGTTGATGGAGGGATTGGATTACGAGTTTGCTAAGATTCTTTTTCTACTCTGAGAGTTTCTCATTCTGTGAGGCCATCCATAAGATCTACAGGGAGTGCCTTTGCATTGGGGGTACCTGTCCCAAAGGGCCCACTGTCGGGCAGAGTAAGAGCCTTCTTGTTTCTTCAGTCGCACAGGTGAGTTGAAGCAAGGTGATCTGGACCAGAGAGCTGATCGTCATTCTAAGCTGCTTCCTGTCCCTTGCATTCTTTGGATGGTTTGTGTATTTTCTTTATATTTTTATCAAGTCTTATATCTGGCTATCTTTTTAGTTTCCCCCAGTAAATGAAAAGTTCCTCAAAGGCAGAGAGTTTGTCTTTTGCTTCTTGTGTGTCTGGGCATCATGATGCTGACATCCCTTAGCCTAGCATCTGATTTGTCTCATTATAGCACCAAATCATGGACTGTGAGATCTGTCAGCAACACTGGAGATCACCTGGTCCAATTATCTCATGTTTTAGATGTGAAATTGAGGCCCCGACTTATTCGGTATTACCCAACTAGTTAGGACCAGAGCTTGGATCAGCCCCTGAGTCTCCTGACTGTTCTAGACTTCAACATGGCATCTCAAGCTTCTTACCCATAATGACAATGGACATGTGCCTCCCCATCTCAGCTGGCAACAGTCAGCCACAAGCAAGAAACTGCTTCAAACAATGTGTGACTATTGCCTTCTTATGTATGTGAATTTTGCCTTCCACTCCATAATATGTATGTGTTTGTTTCAACATACACATGTCAGAATTATTTTTTCTAATAAGGAAAATTGGTACCGCAGGTACAGTCGGAAAAAGCCCTTTATTCTATGGCATAATGCTGTAAGCCTTGGAGTCAAAACTAAGTTTTAACTTTGGGTTGAGTGCTTGGGGTTTAAGAATGGTGGACATCTTTCTGAGTGTGGTTCTGGGCCCCCTGAAGCTGTGTGAAGGAGGACAGAGGAGGGTTCACAAAGAATGTGAACACCAAGGTCCTAGACTTTTAAAAAATGAATTGTTTTAACAGCTTTTTGAGACATAATTCACATACCATACAATGCCTTCATTTAAAGTGTGTAATTCAGGGTGCCTGGGTGGCTCAGTCTGTTAAGCATCTGCCTTTGGCTTGTGTCATGATCCTGGGGTCCTGGGATCAAGCCCTTCTTTGGGGAGCCTTCCTCCTCTGCTTCTTCTGCTGTCTCTCTTGTGCTCTCTCAAATAAGTAAATAAAATCTTTAAAAAAATAAAGTACATAGTTTTCAGTAT
Source organism: Spilogale gracilis (assembly GCA_004023965.1). Classification (NCBI taxonomy): domain Eukaryota; kingdom Metazoa; phylum Chordata; class Mammalia; order Carnivora; family Mephitidae; genus Spilogale; species Spilogale gracilis. Next base: position 43,445 of record PITA01005248.1, on the reverse strand, counting down.
GAATGGTTTTCAGTATAAAGTTGCTGTATCTTGAAAGAAAGCATGAGAACAGCCGTGATCAGTACGTTGCAAACATACCTCCTCTACACAGTGCCTTTTAAAGTGGAAGGGAAGGCAAAATCTAGTTTTGTTTACTTGTTTAAGATTTTATTCATTTATTTGACAGAGCGAAACACAGCCAGAGAGGGAACACAAGCAGGGGGAGGAGAGAGGCAGAAGCAGGCTTCCGGCCGACCGGCAGCCTGATGCCTGCCTCGATTTTGGGACTCCGGGATCATGACCTGAGCGGAAGGCAGCCACTTAATGACTGAGCCACACAGGTGCCCCAATATCTAGTTTTTAAAAGCACAGTTTGCTCCAGCCTGTCTCCTAGTGATCTGCAGGGCATATTCATCTACAGAAACAGGCCTTTTACAGCTTTCCATCTCCCCCTCTCACACTGAAATCAAAGCTCTATCCACAGACTTGAGTCGCTGGGCCAAAGCGATGGACTTCATGGTGTAGGGGCAGAAAAGACCAGTCCTTGAGTTGGTGGGGGAAAGGAGCAAGGGGTCAGCAAAAGAATATGGGGGATCAAGGAAGGAACAATGCTGCTTTTTTTTTAATAAAGAAGAATGTAAACTTATCTTGGGAGAGTACTTGCATTCCACCTGCAATTAGGTAGTTGGGACTGGTATCAGAAGAAGATGGGTTGAAACCACTGAGAAATGACATGCAGTAGTGTGATTAAGGGTGCAGGCTCTGAAGCCAGGCACCTACCTAGGTTTGAATATTTGGTCTTGGGCCAAAGTAATTGATCTCCGTGAGCTTCAGTTTCCTTACATATAAAAGAGGGTTAATAAGAGTATGCACTTTATAGGTCTGTTGTGAGCATTGTATTTGTTTATATATATAAAGTGCTTATAACGGTGTCAGTCAGACACATACAGTCAGACACCACGTAAGCATTTGCTGATTTTTATTCCATTTATTTTTGTTCAATATGCACCTTTTCTCTGCTCCCCGCTCACACACACACTCCTTAGGAACTTTGCACCCTGTTCCCTCTGTGTGGAATACTCTTTGCCCAGATACCCCCATCGCACTACTCGCTTATCTCTTCCAGACTTGTCCTCAAATGCTACCTTCTCAAAGAGGATCATCCTGATCCTGCAATACTCCTTACCTTGATCTAGCTTCATTTTTTTCTATAGTTCTCATCACCCTATAACATGCCATACAATGTACTTACTTATTATGTTGCATTATTGGTTTCCCAAAGCCCCAGCCTGAGCCCTGCCTGCCTCCCGCCTCCCTCCATGTAAATTCCACATGGGCACTGATTTTTCTCTCTCTCTCGTTCATCAAGGTGTCCTAAAAGGCTAGAGATACTGCCTGACCCATGGAGGATGGTTGGTAAATATTTGTTGAATAAAGAATTGAGGAGTAATTCCTCGTAGATAATCTGTTGTAATTTCTTGACCTTCCTGCTCATTAGGTATCAGCATCAGCCCCACCGGCCTGGAATGACCTCCTGCGGGCAGGACACCCTCTGGCCGCTCTTTCTACCACCTCAGGGTTTTACTTGCCTCCCTCTCTCCTGATTTTTAAAATTATTTCTTATGGAAGTGTTTTCCTGCTTTCTGCTTTTAACCTCAAAGCTTCTCACACTCTTTTTCTAAGTCATTTCTGTTGCCCCTTTCCGGATCAGTCCTATTAAGTGCTTCTTTACAATGTGATGACGAAAACCCTAATGTGGCATTCCTGGAAGGAAAGCCCCAGCCAGGAATGTCACAGCTCCAGAGTCTTTTCAGACTCTCCATCCTCTAATTAGGATGACCACACATCTCAGCTGCTGCTTTTCACTGCCGCTGTGAGCTGCATGTTGATGCCGGTCATTGTGCCTGGATAATTTCCCTGAGCAGCGAAAACTAATAATCAGTGGTATTTTCAATAGAGTCTTGCCATTTAGTGGGTGAGTTATTTAGCACTTCATTTTTTTTTTTTCGGTTGAATTTAATTTCTGGTCATGCTTCCTAATTAGGAAGATTTACGGATTCATTTTGATTTTTTTTTTTGAAAAATTCCTTCCCAGGAATGCTTATCTGGGCTTCAGCAAATGTTTCATCTGCTTATTTCACCTCTTAATTCCTGCTGGGGTTGTTAACGCGTCAGACTTCAACAGCAGGGCTGATTCTGGGGCTGCCTCATTGTTGGCTCTTTTTCAGACTGAGGCTGGGTCTTTATATTCAAGGCTGATGGGCACAAATGCAGCTTTTTCTCCTTTACTCCCGTACCCTCCTGTGGCCCCTCCACTCTCCTTTTGCGCCTTCTTCCGGTCTCCGGCTCCTCCTTTCTGTCAAATCCAACCTGTCTTCCATATGCATTTCCATGGCTCCCCTATTTCTGGCCCTAAATGTGGCTTTTAAAAATAAAATCACAGGAAATTACATTAAAATAATAAGCAAGGGTCACCTGGGCAGCTCAGTCGTCAAGTGTCTGCCTTCTGCTCAGGCCATGATCCCGGAGTACCAGGATCGAGCCCTGCATCGGGCTCCCTGCTGGGCGGGAAGCCTGCTTCTCCCTCTCTCACTCCCCCTGCTTGTGTTCCCTCTCTAGCTGTCTTTCCCTCTGTCAAATAAATAAATAAAATCTTTAAAAAAAATAAGCTATGCTATATCTTTGCATCTCACCATTTACTCAGTTCTCCTTTCTCCTATAGTCTGTAAGTGAGACTGATTTTATTTGCACAAATTTGTTTTGCTGCTCAACTACTGGTTTTCTGGTTATTTTTGGGCTTTCCGGGGATAGGTCTCCCACTGCTCCTTCTGTGCGCCTGGGCTCCTTTCCCCTCAGGCATTTCCTCCCTCCTCTCCCTGCATTCAAAGGGCTAATAAACTCAACCAGGTGGAAGGGGGCTGCAATCACTCAGGATCCTTGGGGCTGGGGCTAGCAGGGCTCTAAACAGCTCCCCCCGGAACACACTGAGAAAACACAAAAGATAAAGTAAATCGTCTTCCGTTTGTTTAGTCTTCCTGAGAAAACCAGTGACCGTGGTTAGTGTGTACAGTGTCTGCAGCCCTGGCTCTCTGCCCAGAGCTGTGATGCAGAGAGGAGCACTCCCAGGGCGGGACTTGGTGTGACAGGGACAATTTGAGGCATTGCAGGCAGAGACTTTTCTATGGAAAGACTATGAGAGGTTGAGGCCCAGTGATTGAGCCCACCCCTGAGAGAGGTATGGGAAAGCACCGTCAAGTTGATATCTACGAGGATATTTTATAAAGTCCCAGCTCCATTGGGTTTCCTCAGCAAAATAAGAGGTGGATTATCAGTACAATCCCAACTATCCAGAGGGCCCTGGTAGGCAATTTAAGGGTGAGAGATCCTGGCCTGGTAACTCAGGTAACCCTAAGAAGCCATTCCTAGCTGGAAGGGGTCAACAAGACTTTGGCCCGTCACTTGCATTGGTGAGAATACTGTGACTAAGGGAAGCTGAAGAGTCACAGTATTTCATGTGAAATTTCCCAGTTTTAAGATGGCAGCCACTTAACCAAAAAATTTAAATATTCTGTGTGTGCTAAAGATCATAAGGTCCCTTCCCACTCTTACTCTCTCAGTGGTCATAACTCAAGAATGATAAGGAGGGGCGCCTGGGTGGCTCAGTTGGTTAAGCCTCTGCCTTCGGCTCAGGTCATGATCCCGGAGAGGGGGGGGGGGGTCGAGTCCCACATCCGGCTCCCTGCTGGGCGGGAAGCCTGCTTCTCCCTCTCTCACTCCCCCTGCTTGTGTCCCCTCTCTGACTATGTTTCTCTCTGCCAAATAAATAAAATCTTAAAAAAAAAAGAATGATAAGGAAAAAATTAATACTACTTTCATGAAATATGTTCCCTTCATATTACTTTGAGATATAGTAGTTTCTATTCTAAAAGCTGATGTATATTCAAAACCGTTGTGTTCTCTCCATTTCATTCTCTGGTCATCAGCCCAGGCAACTCCAAGACTTCAAAAAAATGAAGTATAGTCCCAATCCCACAAAAGTTTGAGGACTTGGTCCTAATCTTTCTGGTAAAACTTGCTTTGTAAAAATCCCCACTTTTGAAGAAGAGCTAAGTAACTTAACCTGCTGTTATTCACTTAACAAAAATTGTTAAACACAGATACAAAAAACACCAGTAACCACAGACCAATTTCATTAATTATAAATAAATTCTAATCCTACATAAAAGATTAACAGATTGAATCTGGCCATGTATTCAAAGAATAACGAATATCTGACAAAGCAGAGTTTATTTCAAGAATGCAAGGGTGGACTGGACATTAAGATATCTACTATAGTTCATTCTATTAATAAGTCAGAGTAAAAAGTGGATATGGTAATAGACCTTAAGAGACGGTTAATAAAATTTCCTTATTAAAATCACATAGTAAATTAGGAATAGAAGGAAACTTCTTCAAAGATGACACTGTATTTTTTTTAAAAGATTTTATTGTTAAGTAATCTATACCCAATGTGGGGCTTGAACCACAACCCTGAGCTCAAGAGTCACATGCTCTACCAAGTGAGCCAGCCAGGCATCCCAAGATAACAGTGTATTTAAAGTGTATTCTTTTTTTTTTTTTTTCTAAAGATTTTATTTATTTGACAGAGAGAAACACAGCCAGAGAGGGAACACAAGCAGGGGGAGTGAGAGAGGGAGAAGCAGGCTTCCCGCCGAGCAGGGAGCCCGATGTGGGGCTCGATCCCGGGACACCAGGACCACGACCTGAGCTGAAGGCAGTTGCTTAACCAACTGAGCCACCCAGGCACCACCATTTAAAGTGTATTCTTAATAAAGAATCATCTAGGGAGCAAATTCTTGTCTTGCTATATTATAGACCGAATACCAATTATCTTGTCCTGTATTCTTCAAAAGTTTTCTGAGGTTTTGGCCAATCGAACAGGAAGGGAGAAAACTGCATTATAGATGACATGATAGTTGACATAAAAATTCAGAGAGATCATCTGGCAAATTACTAGAATTAATATGACATTTTCACTGTGTTAAGATACAAGATAAATAAATAAAATATAAAAATGAAGTTTTCCTAATTTACAGTAATGAAAAATATCTCATTTGCAATAATACCAAAAAACCCTAACATACCTAGGAACAAACTTCCCAAAAATTGTGCAAATCTTTGTGAAAATACTTTTATGTCCTTGAAATTTAAAATACCCAAATACATGAAGAAATGTATTCCTGAATGGGGAGACTCATGAATTTGAAAATTTGGAAGAAGAGGATTAGGAGAGAACTTGCTTTATGAGATAGCAAATATATTATGAAGATACAATGATATAAGTGTGACATAGCACAAACCATGAGAGACTCTGGACTCTGGGAGACCAACTGAGGATTTTAGAGGGGAGGAGGATAGGGCATGGGGTATGGGGGTGATGGGTACTAAGAAGGGCACATATGGTGATGAGCGCTGGGTGTTATACACAACTGAATGAATCGTTGAACACTACAACAAAAACTAATAATGTGCTATATGGTGGATAACTGAACATAATAAAAAATTTAAAAAATAAGCATAGCATAGCACAGGAATAAGCAGATAGCTGATAGAATGGACAAGAGTGTTCAGAAACACACACACACTTTGTGATTCATGGTGCCACTTCAAAGTAGTAGGGAAAGAATAGATCATTTGATAGATGATATTGGGGCAAATGGTTAATTATTTGCAAAAGGTAAAGTGGAAAAAAAATAAGGTGAAGAAACCTATCTCAATCCATTTACAAGAAGAAATTAGAGATTTCAAATTTACACATTTTCTTGAGTATAGTTTGGCAAATGTATCAAAATATGAGATTTTTATAATCTCTTATAAACAATTTCATTCTATTTATTTATTTGAGAGAGAGAGAGAAGGTGCACGAGCAGGGCAGGGGGGTGGGAGCAGAGGAGGAGGTAGAGGGACAAGACCCAAGTGGGGCTTGAACTGAAGACCCTGAGACCATGACCAGCACTAAAACCAAGAGTCAAAAGCTTAACCAACTGAACCACCGTGTGCCCCTAAACATTTTCATTACTAAGAACTAATTCCAATGAGGTAAATGGACAAATGTACAGAAACATCTGTATAATAATGTTTTTTTTTTGTTGCACTTTTTGGAATAGTAAAAAATTGAAAACCACTTAAATGTCTGTCACAATGGATTATTTCAAAAGTGTGTGTGTCAGATATACATACAAACCTTGGAATGCCACGAGTCTACTTCAAAATGATGAAATAGATTTATATATATTGGAGTGAAAGCTATCCATACGATATTAAGTGAAAAGAATCACGTTTTCAGTATGTAGGTATTTCTTGATCAATTTTTTTTTTTTTTTTTTTTTTTAATGTGTGGAGCTATGGAAAAGCCCGGAAGGATATATGACAAAGTGTTTCTTTTTCCTTTTCCCTGGGTAGATTCTATTTTTCTGCCTAGAAGATTCTCCTCCTTTTCTTAGAGCTCTTTATCCAGGTAAGTTCAGTAGTACATCTTTGAGATTAAACTCTGTAGGGGGAGGAGGGAAAGCGGACAGCCTAGCCTAGGTAAGCATGCTCTCATTGAACCTTGTACTTGCCAAACGACGTACAAACCATACTGCACTTTTTTATTTATCAAATTACTTACTTTTGGTGTTTTCTGGGGTTTTTTTTGTTTTTGTTTTTTGTTTTTCACCCTCTAGACTCTAAGCTCAGAGAGGGCATGGACTGCATATGGGTCTAGCATTGCAGAGCCTGGCATGGTGTTCGGGAAATAACTGTTGCTTATTTAGCTCTTACTGCATGCCAAATACTGTGGTTGGTATTTTATTTTTTTTTAAATTTTATTTATTTATTTATTTATTTATTTATTTATCTATCTATCTATCTATCTATTTATTTATTTATTTATAAAGATTTTATTTATTTGACAGAGAGAAACACAGCCAGAGAGGGAACACAAGCAGGGGGAGTGAGAGAGGGGGAAGCAGGCTTCCTGCCGAGCAGGGAGCAGGGGGAGTGAGAGAGGGGGAAGCAGGCTTCCTGCCGAGCAGGGAGCTCCATGTGGGACTTGATCCCAGGTCTCAGGTCTCAGGGATCATGACCTGAGCCGAAGGCAGTCGCTTAACCAACTAAGCCACCCAGGCGCCCCTGTGGTTGGTATTTTAAATGATCTCACTACACTCTTAGGTAGATGCTCTTATTCTCTCCGTTCTGAAGATGAGGAAATTGAAAAATAGTAAAATATGTCCCAAAAGCCATTGGCCCCGCAGGGATTAATTCCCAGGCCTGACTTTTGGCTGCTATACTCGCTACATAGTGATCAATAAATACCGGAGGAAAGACAACTAGCCGCGGCTTGAGGATCAGCCCGCATGCAGGTTGCGGTGGAGAAATAGCACTGGAAAGGTGAGAGGAGGAGAAGCCCTTTAAACTCCCTTACAATCTAGGTACTCGCGAGCCCCGCCCACTACGACCCGCCCACCAGCCCGGAAGGGAGCGGCTGGGGCGGGACGAGCTTCCGGGGGCGGGGCGGGGCCGGCGCTGGTTGGCCAGCTTCGGGCGGAAATTGGGAGGGTCGGTGGTCCGAAGACGCTGGCTTGCGACAGGGCGGGGTAGAAGGAAGGCCTACATAAAGGTTGCCTCTCCATCCCTTCGCTCCCGGGGACCCTCGGAAAAAACCCAACACCCCGGCCCCGCGGCTAGCCCCTTCCCCCAGGCTCTCTCCGCTCGATTTCGCCACCGTTATGTGGGAAGCGAATCCGGTGAGTAGCCGGGCGGGACGGGGCGGACCCAATGGGCGGGGTTGAGGGGAGAGGGGCGGGAGGGGGTTCCCGGGAACTGCTCCCCCTCACCCGCTTCAGGCTGGGTGTTGAGTTCCGGGGCCCCAAAGATCCTGGCCCTTGTGGCTTCTGTAGTCTCTAGCTTTCGAGCGGCGGAGATGGCTCCGTGGGGTTCTCCAACGCATTATTGCTTTCTGTTACAGTTATTTATTTGACTCGCTGTGGTTTCTCCGCCTCGCACCCCCGCCCCCCTTCACCGTCTTTTAAAACTTTGTGTTTTGCTTCCTAATCGGAGTTCCGGGGCTTGGGACCTGTTCCTCTGCCTTTGCCTCCTCTACCTGCCAGTCCCTTCCATCTAAGGGAGGGGAGTGGGACCCCCGTGTCTTGAGTGGGCCTAAGAGGAACCGTCGGAGCTCCTTTTCCCTGCTTGGTGGACAGTCATTTCAGACTTGGGGGGACCGAGTTATGTTCTAAGCTTCTAGATGGTGAAGTTCTTAGATTTTTTTTTTTTTTCCAGTGGACGGAACTGATGACCTGGAACTTTTCACCTGCAAGTCTTGTCTCGCTCCTTCTTGTTTGATTCCGGTATTTGCATTGTGTTTGCATGTACTTTGGTCTGCTTTGCTTTTATACATTTCTCTAACGTGCAGCTCCCAGAAGAATGGGATCCGTTTGCCCAGAGGATTCCAGTCATCTCTTGTTAGAATGGAAATCGCCTAGTAACATGGCACATGTACACCTTAGGAGCTGGCGAGGGAAAGGGCAGAAAACACAGTGTCAGCAGGTTGCAGGACCGAAAGTGTGAAACTACACCGTGCGCTGAGATAACGGCCCACATTTACTTACAACCCGGTTTTCATACTCGCAGTACTCTTTGGCTGTAATCAATAGTTTTGTTTTGTGTTTTTTTTTTCCCCTCCACTTCTGGACTTGATTTCCAGATGAATTGGAGTGTTTATCAGTTAATTCTGTTAGGTTTTTAAGCTTTTACTCAGTGGAAACTAGTCTGTTGGTCTGCACTGGGTTGCACGTTGTGGTTGCATCCTAGTCCCTCCTGTGGACTGGTCATCCTCTTAGATTTTGGTTCATACATAAAACCGTGCAATATCAGGCCACATCACAGGAAAGTAATTGCTGGTATTTGATTGTAGCAGAAATAGTTTAGAATTATGAGAATGTGCTCTCTGCTTTTGTATTCAGTTTCCCTGTCATCCACAGCCTTCGTTTCCTGTCATTGTACGTGTGTGCACGCCCACATCTGGCCTGTGTGTCTTCAATTTTTATTAGCAGTTCCTTTCGTCTTGCTTTCTCCATAACAATTTCTTTAGTCATCCAGGTAGTCTTGTTCGAAGTCACGTGTCTCAAATGGTTCACTATATTGTAAGCTCCCTGTGGGCAGGGACTTTTGTTTATTTGGTATCTTCAGGGTAGAGAGCTGGCACTTAGTAGGCACTCAGTAAGTATTTGTTGAATTAGCAAAGGTGACTGGATTAGTATTAGAGGGAGTCCTTTGCTCTTACTGTTCATTCTCCCTCCTCCAACACATATACATTAGCAGTCGCTGTTGGATCATTTGTGTGTTTGTAAGAATTATAAAGACATTAATGAATGGCTTATAAATTTGGTTTGTTACATAGCATCATCTCATTTCTTTGTAAGGAATGCTGTTTCTTCCGACATCACCCTAATGATTTAGCTTGATTCCACTAAAGCACACTGACCTTTGTTAATAGTGGTGAACTTTCCACATATAATCCCACATTCTTCTTTCGGCCCTTGTTATGCTACCCTAGTATGTCTTAATGCTATTGTGTTTTCTTACTGGTACTGATTTCCTTCCTATGAACTTATTAATTCCATCAATAAGGACAGTTTTTAAAAATACAGTCAACGCTCTGTGTGTTTCTCTAGTAATTTGTTAGTTTATATTAATAGAAGCAGCATCTGGACACTTCGTCCAGCTGTGCTCATGGAATGAAAGTTATTGTTACCCTAAACCAAACATATTGGGAATTTTAAAAAAAAGCTACATTGTGTTCTAAAGATAAATGCAGATGACTTTTGCTTTATCCATCAATTGAAATTACTATTTGCCATTTCTTACCATTGAATGAGATAATAATACATTCTACTTTGTGAAGCAAGGTCACTGTGAACTGCTTTATTTGAGGACTTCTGTCTAGTTTCTGCCTGTATATTTCTGATAGCATCTGTGGCCTTAATATAACAGCTATGAGCTGCAGGTACACCTCCTGTTGTAAATATACCTTCTGTATGATATTGTATTCTACTCACAAGTGGTTTTGAGAAAATGTTACACTGATGCTGACGATGGTAATACTCAGAAGCAGCCGCCCCCTCCAAGTGAAAAGGCTCCATGACATGGTTGGAGTGTGGAAAATCAGCACTGAACTTACAACATTTCCTTGTGGGAAAAGCCTAAAACAGGATAACCAAGGAGTTGTAAACTTTGTCTCAGTACAGAATTTTATTTTATCTTTCAACACAGTCATGAGGTCAGTGATATCTACTCCAGCTTTTCACTGACCAGGCACCTTAAGGTAAGGCATAATGTCCCTGCCAAGGCAGTTCTGATTGACAGAAGTTACAGGCACTCTGAGTTCTGATAAGAGCTCCTGGCATTTCGCCACCCACTTGGGGGAGGTGGCCCTTGACTCATGTCCCCCAGATTAGAAAAGTGGCAAAGCATATAGAAAGGAATTGAAGGTGTTACCATCACTGCATTGACTCTATATACTTTATCCTGCCTCTCTCTGCCCTCTTATGTCCTCATCTTCCTCTTCTTTGCTGGATTGGAATAAGTAATCACTTCTACATATGAGGGAGTTTCAGTTTCCTTTTCTCGCACTGAGGAAGGAAACTGAAAAAAATGACAAATATCTGTAAGATTGCAAACCCGTGTATTACAGTATTAAGGCCTTACTTTCAAGGACAAACTCTTCCATAATCCTTTACCACATATGAACTCATATGATTAAAAGAATCTGGTGAGTGAGCTAAGGGAGGGGAGAATGATTTTCTCAGGATCACGCAGGTGAGTACGTGGGAGAGCTACGTGAGTCCCCGTGTCCTGTGTTACTGCCTTCCGTTGCTGGTGACAGCCAAGGTAATGTTTGTGTATTGGTGACGTGCTGAGCCGTCTTTTTCTCTGTTATTTTATATTCACAGTTGTTTCCAGACTCACTTGGCACTGGGATTTTTATTTCTCCTTTTTCTGTTAAGCCTCTTGAAAGAATTAGTCTTCTACTTTCTCTCATTCTTATTCATACCTCTACTCCTCTAGCCCCACCTCTGCTCCAACCCCTTACTTGCTAGAGGTCACCAAGAACTTTTGAATCAATACCTAAGTAGTGACTTTTATGCCTCCGACCTCTTCTTTCTGCAACATTAATGCACTTGAGGGGTTCCATGGGACTTTTTTTTTCTTTCATTTTCCTGGGACTGTGCTGCTTTGGATTTCTTCTTTTTATGATTTATCTTTGAATCATAATCTTAACTGCACTTCCTTCTATCCCTGAAATGTTCTACTGTTAAAGTTTGTTTTTTCTCAGACATCCTTTTTTTGGTGAGCCCCAAGGCTTCAGGTAGTGAATATGCCTGCCTATGTACCTTTTCAGTTCTGACCCTAGTCCTGAGCCAGATGATGGGACACCTCTACTGGTTGTCTCTCTGACAGTTCCAAGTTGGTATGTCAAAACTGGACTGCCAGAGAAATCAATCGCTGATTCATTGTTTTACCCACTCAACAAATATTTACTAAGTATCTACCACATGTAAAACATTCTAGACACTAGGCACAGCATTACAAATATGGATCAAGTCAGAGTCTTCCCCTCAGGGGCCTTGCAATAGTTTGGGTAGTGGAAGTGCTACTAGAGGATATTGGGGGACTAGGAAGGTTTACCAACATGTTACATTTGAGCTGGGTGTCAAAGTTATAGAAGTCATCCTTTGGGAAGGGCAAAGGAAGAAAATGACCACAGACCCCAAAGGTGAAAAAGAATGGCAAGTATGGTTTGGATAAAAGAGTGAAATGGAAAAAGTGCATAACTGCTGAATGAAGTCTCAGTATGGACATTTTCAGAGAATGAGGATGGAGGGCTTGTGGCTGGTGGTAAGCCTCTCTTCTGAGGCTTGGGGGAGGATGGAGGTAGGATTTGTTCCTGGAAATGAAAGTTCTGCAGCAAACATACTGTCTGTGAAGCTGTGCTCCTAGATCCACATATAATCACGGGTTCACATCCTGATACCTGTGTCTTGGCGTTCTTTCTAATTGCCCCAGTAGAGGATTGAGTTAAGCTTGTGAGTACTGGGATGTGCCAGCGTTTGGTGGCCGAGGTGGCACTCAACAAAGCGGGCCCACACTGAGGTTATCTGATACCTGTGTAGGGTGGGAATAAGTTTTTATCCTCCCTTTTTCAAGGATGACATTAAGTCTTAAAGTTGGGTGACCTTTCTGAATAAGGACAGGACTGGATTTTAAGTCTAAGATCTTCGGGCTCCAGAACACATACTCTTTAACAGTCTGACTTAGGATATGAGACATAAGTAGGTAGAGAAGGGCCTGTGAAGAAGGACATAGAGAGTCAGAGAAAAAGGAGGATGCTTGAGCTGCAGAAAATCAAGACCTTTTTGTGACACCAGCTCCCATGTTTTTAGAACTTTTTTCCAGCGGTGCGGTGCATGAGCAGCAGTAGGGAAATGATGTGGCCTTCCCAGGGTGGGCAGGGTAGGTGCAGCACAAGGCCAAGGGAAGGACTCTGACGGTTTCGGCAGCGTCAGAGTTTGTGATACAGGCTAGAGGCAGACTTTTGTAATGGATTTGAAAGATAGAGTGAGGTGAAATGCTGAGTATGACCCACCTGGTCTAAACTATGCAGAGTGTTGAGGTCTGTGGCTTACACATCTCCCCCTGCTTTTGAAATAGTATCTGATGGTGCTCATCTATTTATTGAGCACCTACCATAAGCCAGTCAGTTCTAAGCTTCAGCATTTACAGTGGTGAAGGAAACAGACCAGGTCCCAGCCCTTAGGGGCTTGCAGTCTAGTGCCAGGAGGCAGACATTAAGCCAGTAATTACACAAATAACATTTTACTGCACTTGCAGCAAAAACTGTGAAAGAAAAAAAGAGAACAATGACAATGTACGATAGGGGGAGTTACTGTTAGCTGGGGGTATCAGGTGAGTCCACTCTGAATTCACTCCACTTTTCCAGCAACCTGAAGGACTGAGCAAGAGTTAGCCAGGTAAAGTTTGGATGGGAGGTGAGGAGGGCTATTTAGACAACAGAAACAGCGTGTGCAGAGACCGTGAGGCAGAAAGGAGCTTGGTGTTTGAGGCAGAGAGAAGCCACGTGTGGCTGGAACGCAGAGGAACTAGTCAAGCATGGCTGTGTCGGATTTAGAATCTGTAGGATTTTGATCTTCATCCTTAGAGGAGTGGGAACGCATTGGAAGATTCTATTTAGGAAGGGGAAGGAACGTATCTATGTTTTTAAAAAGACCATTCTGGCTGCTGTGTGGAAAATGAGTTATGTATTAGGAAGTACAGAATAAAGGCCTCCCAAAGACACCCATATCCTAATCCCCATAAACTGTAAATATGTTAGGTTACATAGCAAAGGAGAATTAAGATCACTAATCAGCTGATGCTATGATTGGGAGATTGATTACTTTGGGTTATGTAGGTGGGCCCAGTGTAATCACAAGCATCCTTAAAAGCGGAAGGAGGAGACAAAAGAAGTGAGTCAGAGTAAGATGTGGAAGAATAGTCAGCAGTGCTGGCTTTGGAGATTAAGTAAGGGAGCTGTAAGGCAAGAAACCTGGGTAGCTTTTAAAACCTGGAAAAGCCAGCAAAACAGACTCTTGCCTTACAGCCTCCAGAAGGGAATTAAGCCCATGGTGATTTTAGCCTAGTGAGTTCTATGTCAGACTTCAGCAGAGGTATAAGATAGTAGATTTGTGTTGCTTTAAGCTACCCAGTTTGTGATAGTTTGCACCAGCAGCTATCGAAAACTAATACAGAGGGCCATCGGAAAGGCTATTGTAACACCACTTCGTCCATGGTGAAGATGAAGGTGATCTGGACTAAAGTGACAGCAGGGAGAAAGACACAGAGGTGAATCAGTTTAGGCTGTACTGTGGATGAAGAGTGCTAGGTTTCTGGCACAGGCAGCTGGGAGGAATGAAGTATTTTCACTAAGATGGGGAGATTGGGAAACAGGAAGATATGGCGGAGATCAAGATTTGGCTTTGGGCCTGGTATAAGTTTAGTGTGCCTATAAAGTATTCAAGCAATAGAGTCAAAGAGGTGATTGGGCATGTGGGTCTGAAGACTTACTCATGCAGTAAATGAGACCCCGAGGACAGTGTTTCTCAAACTTTCAGCACCCATGGAGATCACCAATCTTAAACAAGGAAGTAATATTTAAAACCTTAATGTTTTCATTATTGAAAATGATATTTTTGCAGCCTCATACAAAGTATGTATTTAACTTGTTGGCAGATAGCTTGAGATATAGCTTAGATCCAGATACTGATTATTTTTTTAAAAAAATATTACATATTTATTTGCCAGAGAGAGAGAACACAAGCAGGAGGAGTGGCAGGCAGAAGGAGAGGGAGAAGCAGGTTCCCCACTAAGCAAGGAGCCTAATGTGGGGCTCAATCTCAGGACCCTGGGATCGTGACCTGAACTGAAGGCAGAGGCTTAACCTACTAAGCCGTCTAGGTGCCCCTGACTTTTTTTTGGGGGGGGGGGTTGCCGTGTATTTCTACTAGATTAGGAAGTTCCATGTTATAACTGTAGATAGTCAGGATTTGCAACTGGTGTTTTCTGGCTCTGTCTGATGTTTTAGAATGCCAAGATCAAACACATATTGAGAAAGTAGGAGAAGATTGCTCCCTGAAGACTATTTCTAGTGTTCAATCGGTTTCCAAATTGACACATTTAAAAGATTAAGTAACTGTAGGAGTGAATGTTTCAACCAGCCTGAACATTTGGAAGATAGAAGCAAATGTATTCTTAGTCATTCTTTGATTACTTCAGTCTCTCTGGAAAGTATCTGTTCATGTTTTGTTGTAACATTTGGACGTGTTCTTTATATATCCACAATAATAAAATCAGTCTCACTCTGATGAGTGAAGAAAGCCATCAGATTCTGGGAAGGAATCACACCCTAGCAATCGAACCATTTGTAGCATAGTTTCGTGACTGAAAAATCTGGTATCTTGTTCTCCTCATTAAAAATTGGGAGTTTTGGCCTTGAAATTGTAGGTTTGGGTTATTTCAGATGCTGAATGTAGTTTATCTATACACTTAAGCAGGCCCCTGGAGTCAAGAATGGCTATTAGTGTTAACAGCAGCATAAAGAAATACTTTTATCTGATCTGTCCTTTTAGAAACTCTCGTCAGCACTTTTTTCCTTGATACCCTTTAAAGTCAAGTACAAGGATGATTTTGCAGAAACTGCCATTTCTTTCCACACATCCGAGGTCACATCCTGAGTTGTCAAGATTTGCCGATACTTAATTTTCATTATTTCCTTCGACACTCAGTTACATTCAGGAGGCATATTGTTTCCTTCTAATTGTTCCGTGTGTTTAAAACACCTTTTGGTGATGTAGCAACACCTTTTTTTTTTTTTTTTTTTTTTTTTTTTTTTTTTTTTTTTTTTTTTTTGCTGTTTGTGTAGCTCGTGATCTGTCAGTTTCTAGTGGGTTGCACCTTTTCCAGCCCATGTCACAGCTCACAGAAGCGTCATCGTCTAAATGAAAACTGTCTTCTCTTGTGCCATGAGCTTTCACTGACAAGCAGAACAAAAAGTTGTTGAATACTTCACCTCATTACAGGGTATCTATGCTGTAAGAACTGATTTGTGTTTTCTCCACAAGTAGTTTGTTCAATTTTAAAAGAAAGTATATGCTGAAACACTCGTGTGATAATTATTGCTCTCTTATAACATGTGCCATTAGTACTATGTGACTTCCAGTAGAGTCATTTAATAAAGAAATTTTGTCAGTAGCTTGTTTTTTTTTTTTCACAATTAAGTTGGTCATTAAATTTGGACTGACACTTTCTCAGCAATATCAAGATCTTTACCTATTTTAGCTGAGGAATGCCTCTTTAGTCTTGGTCTCTTCTCTACCCTGTAAACAAAGTAAATTGATTTGAGGCTTTGTTTGAAAATGATGTGAAAATGTTCTTGGTTTTACATCACCATATTTGCTGAACACTAGCTGACATGAACTGATCAACATAGACTGGACATAATGACATAGTAAGTTGGTAACTTTAAAGAAATCAAAGTTTTCATAAACATCATTATTACTCTTACATTTGAACTTTATGTATCTGAACAAATTTCTTGAATTTCTTCTCGAAAATGCCTGTGAACTACATCATAATTCTCGAGGACCATGTTTTGAAGAATCTGAAAAAGATAAGAAAAGGGGTCAGGATTGAGTCCACAGAACCAAAAAGTTCCAGGCTGCATATTGTGCACATTATGGCACAAAGGAGATCAAAGACTTGTGGCCAAAAATCCAAGGCAGTCTAGAGAGCATCATTTCATGGAAATCAAGAAAAAAGTAATATAGGACAGAGGGTAGACTTTGGAATGTTACTGAACAGCCAAGTAAAATGAAAACTGATAAAAGAGCATAGAATTTAGCAACATTGAAGCTCACTGGAAGTCCTAGCAAGTGTTTCTTGTTAGCTTATTTGTGATGGCAGTGGAAGATATTAGGCCAGAAGCTAGAAAGTTAGGGTGGGGTTTAGAGTGAATGGAAAGTGAGACAATGAAAATAGTGTGTCATAGTTAATCCACCAATGGAGATGAAATGGAATCCTAAAAGTATTCAATCTAAAAGAAGATTTGAAAAAGATGAAAGGGGAACAAAGAACAGATGGAACAAAAGCATATAACAAGATGATGATAAACTTAAACCTAACCATATCAGTAATCATACCAAAATAAATGCTACGGACATGTTAATTGGAACACAGATTGTCAGATTAGGTTAAAAAGTAAGACCTGACCCTAAGTTGTCAACAAGAACCACATTTTGATTGTAAAGACACAAATAGGATAAAACTAAATGGAGAGCTATGGTGCTGACACCAGTCAAGGGAAAGCTGGAGTAGTATATTAGATTTCAGAAACAATGGTATTATCAGGGATAAAGAATGTCATTTCTTATGATAAAGAATTCAGTTAATCAGTAACAATCCTAAACATTTATGTACCTTATATAGAGCTTCAAAATATATGAAGCAAAACTAATGGAACTGTAAGGGGAAATAGACAAGTCCCATTATAGTTGGAGATTTTAATACTCCTCTCTCAATAATTGCTAGAATGGTAGGTACACATGACTAAGGATACAGAAGACACGAACAACACTATCAAGCAACTTGGCCTAATTCACGTTTCTAGACCATTACACTTAACAGCTGAATACAATTTTCTTTTCCAACTACACGGGGGACATTTCACATGATAGACCATATTCTGGGCTGTAAAACACGTCTTAACACATTTAAAAGAATTCAAGTCGTGTACAATATGCTATCTGATCAAAATAGAATTAAATTAGACTTCAGTAAAAGAAAGATCTGTAAAACCTGCAAGCATTTGGTAAGTAAATAACACTTTAACCCAAGAGCGAAAGAGGTAGAAAATGTGAAGACAACATATCGAATTTGTATGCGGCTATAATAGTACTTAGAGGGAAATTTATGACTATGACTAGAAACAAGAATGTCACAAATTAGTGACTACAGCTTCCTCCTTAAGAAACTAGAAAAAGAAGAGCAAATTAAGCTCAAACAGGGGCAAGGAAATAAAATTTAGAGTAGAAATCACTGAAATGAAAGCCAAAAAATTGATAGAAGCTGTTTTGTTGTTATTGTTGTTTGTTGTTGTGGTTTGTTTGAGGAACATCAGTAGGATTGGTAAACTTCTAGCCAGATGGATCAGGAGAAAAAAATACAACTTATCAATACTGACAATGAGAGAGGTAATATCACTACAGACATTAAAGGGTAATAAGGGAATGTTAGGAACAAATTCATGCCAATTTGTATGGCCGTTTAGATGAAATGGGCATATTCCAATAAACAGACTACCAAAGTTCCCTCAAGAAGAAATAACACAAGTAATCCCAACTCAAAGAGTTTATATTTATGGAAAAGGCCTACTCACAAAGAAAACTCCAAGCTCAGATGGTTTCCCTGTAAATTCTAACAGATAGTTAAGGAAGAA
The DNA here is from genome assembly GCA_004023965.1 of Spilogale gracilis. NCBI lineage: Eukaryota > Metazoa > Chordata > Mammalia > Carnivora > Mephitidae > Spilogale > Spilogale gracilis. Next base: position 25,375 of record PITA01005248.1, on the reverse strand, counting down.
ACAATACTAATTCTGCACAATCTTTCAGAAAATTGAAGAGAAGTTTATACTTCCCAATTCATTCTATGAAGCCATCATTACACTGATACTAACCAGTGAAAAGACATTACAAGAAACTATAGACCAATATCCCTGATGAACAAAACATACATTTTAAGCAAAATTTTAGCGAATTGAGTCTAGCATATAAGAAAGTTAATTCATAATTACCAAATGATGTTTATCTTAAAAATGCAAGGTTGGTTTAATATTTGAACAGCAATCAAGGTAATTTACTGTATAAACAAACTAAAATGAAAAACCATATGATTGCTTCAGTGTATGCAAGAAGGCATTTGACAAAATCCGGTATCCCGAAAAAAACACTCAGCAACTTTGGAATACAAGGAAACTTGCTCAACCTAATAAGGGATATGCAGAAAAGGGCAAACTCAGTAGGCCTAGGGTACCCAAACCATGTACATTCTCAGGTAAAGCCTGTTTCCATGACTGTTCTTCCCCTAGCTCCAGAGAACTGAGCTCTTAGAATAGATTGTCTAATGAGTGTATTTGCCTGCCTGAGATCTAGAGCTATGCTATACCAGTTTATCCAGATAGTTTACACTGGTAGTGTGATTTATGGTGAACACCTGCTTTTTTCCTGGAGGTCTAGAATGTCAGCAGCCGAGGTCCGTCATGTAGGGTGCTATATACTTGTATGACTAACTCCTAGTAAAAACGCTGGACACCTAGGCTCAGGTGAGCATTCCCAGTTGGCAACAGTTTGCACTGTTCACATATGGTTGCTGGGAGAATTAAGTGTGTCCTATGTGACTCCCCTGGGAGGGGACACTTGGAAGCTTATGCATGGTTTCCTCTGGATGTCACTCTGTGCTTTTCCCCTTTGCTTATTTCACTGTGTATATTTTTACTGTAATAAACTGTACCCATGAGTAGAACAACTTCTGAGTGCTGTGAGTCCTTCTCCTATGAGCCCGAGGGTGATTGTGAGGACCTCTAACAGAAGGGGCGCCTACAAAATACCTATATCTAATATCAAACTTAAGAGTGAAAGACTGAATACTTTCTCACTAAGATCAGGAACAAATGATGCCCATTCTTTATTCATCATACATGAGATGATAATCAGTGCAATAAGGCAAGAAAAAGGCATGAAAAAGAAATAACAGGGTCTGTGTACCAGAAGTGAGGCTATCTGTATCTATCTATAAAATGCCTATATAGAAAATCTGATGGAATGTCCGAAAATCTAGAACAAATAAGAGGGTTTAGTAAGGTTGCTGCATACAGGATCCGTGTACAAAAAAACGTATCTCTAAATACAAGCAAAATTCAATCAGAAATTGAAATTTAAATGCAATTCCATTTACAATAATATCATAAATATGGACTACTAGACATGGGTCTTGCATAAATGATGTGCAAGATCTGTACATTGAAAACTATAAAACATTACTGAAAAAAGTTAAGACCTAAATAAGTCAAGAGATTTGCCTCTTTCATGGGTTGGAAAACTCAATATTGTTGAGATGGCAGTGATCTCCAAATAGATGACTATGCCATCCCAATCAAAATTGAAAGGACCTAGTATAGCCAAGCAATTCTGAAAAAGAACAGATTTGGAGCACTAACAGTATCTGATTTAAGATTCATTGTGAAACTACAGTCATCAAAACAGTGTAGGATTGGCAGCAAGAAAGAGAAAATGATTATTAGAACAGCGTCCAGAAATAGACCTGCAAACATTTTGATAATTGATTAAAAAAAAAATAAAAGTAAGGTTTAGTGGAGAAAGGACAGTTATTCAGTGTTTGGTCAGAAGTTGTGTTTAAGCCTTTGTGCCGGTGAGGCTTCCCCCTGTGTTGATCCATCCATGTGCAGCTTAGGTAATGTTTTCAAGTCTGTCCCATGACGTGCTCTGATCATTCCTGGGTGGATACAACCTAGTTCTTGTACACAGACTTCCTAACTCTCATGGTTAATTGTAATTCTGGGAGGGCTTTTCTTGGTTATTTCTGGTTCTCTGTATTAAATTTCTGTATTCTCTTCCATTTTGCTTGCATTAGGGCTTTGGTGTTCTTAATTGTTTTTCCTCATGATTTCCATTTTTTTTCAATAATTTTTTTAGGTATGAAATTCTCTATTTTCTGTTCCAGATAAAGTAAGTCCCTTCAGACAGAGATGTGGAGCTTTGTCCTTATGGTGTGCCCTTTCCCGTCAGTAGAACCTTTGTGCCATTACACCTGCAGTTGGGAGTGGGAACTGACTTTTCCCACAGTGATACCTGCACTTTGGATAGAAGGTGTATTGGCATCCCTGGTCTTCTTGACTTACTCCTCTTGGCATGGAATTTCTATCTTATGAGCAAACTAGGTTGGTAGCAATCAGGACTCAGTATCCTTAACCTGCTGGGTCTGGAGGAAAGTTTCCACCAAGTGAACTGGGACTGGGTGGAGGAACCAGGAGGTCAGTCTCTGTTGCCTGGTCAGAATAGACCTATACCTCTAGGCTGAAGAAGATGAGAAACAGTAGCAACCTGCCCCTTCCAGGATGAAACTAGCCCAGGACTAGGAGCTGGAGGGAAAGGGAGCCCCTGTCTACACATGACTGAGGTAGATCTTCTGTAACATAGCATTGGTGGAATGGTGGTAGTGGACTATATCTTAGTCAAATGCCACAGACTTCTGCCCGTTCTGAGATTTAGTAGATTTCCTTGATTAAATGCTTCTCCATTTGCTCTATGTTCTTTAGACAATTTCTAGAGGCTATACGTTTTTTTGTTTGTTTGTTTGTTTGTTTTTAAAAGATTTTATTTATTTGACAGAGATCACAAGTAGGCAGAGAGGCAGGCAGAGAAAGAGGAGGAAGCAAGCTCCCTGATGAGCAGAAAGCCTGATGCGGGCCTCGATCCCAGGACCCTGAGATCATGACCTGAGCCGAAGACAGAGGCTTTAACCCACTGAGCCACCCAGGCGCCCTGTTTTTTGTTTTTTAAAATAACGTTCACCAGTTAGAGTGCAATATTGCTGGGGAGAAGGTTCACTGAGCTCTTTACCCTGTCATTCCAAAAGTTCCACCCTTTCTTAAGTTTTTAATAGGCTTTGGATCATCTTTCTATAGAAACAAGGAAGTTTTCATTACCAAATATGATTTTCTCAAGCTCTTAGTTTATACTAACATCTTTTGTTAACTATAATAAACTTATCAGAAAGCTTTTAACCAGTCTGGGAGGTGACATTATTTTCTTCTATAGACTGGGATTTTGATTTTAAACTCATTTTCCACATAGCTTTTTTATTTGATGATCCAGATTGACTATTCCCAGGCCCCATAAATACTGTCGTTGGACTAGATGGCTGTATAGAGAGATTCCATCAGCATACCATCACTGCACTTGAAAATTTACAAAATGCTTTTTTGCTTTATATTACCTTTTTTCTTCATAACCTGGTGTGCAGGAAGTGTCAGTCCTGCCAATTAAAAATTGGAAATTGGCATGGTGGCTAAACTAATTCAGCTAGCATTTATTAATTGTCTACTCCATAATAGACAACTTGCACACATTCCTTTTATTGACCATAAATGTGTTCTAATCTAGATCCATTGTATTTTAAGTTACTAATTTAAACTTAACTTACTCTTTGAGCCTGTTTATAGAGGACAGCCCTTCCTTTAGAGGAGAAACTTACTGTAGAAAACCATAAGACATAGTCTTATGAACTAAGTCTTTGGAAAGAGTCATAGTATCTATGAAGCAAAGCAACCGAATTAAACTTTGACAACAGGAGAGAAGAAGCAACTATCTGTATATGAAAATGAGGCCATGGCGTTTGGCAGTTTAATGAAGAAGTGACACTCAAGAGTCCTTGGGTGTTTCTTTTATCTTCTTGTGCTGCTAACTGTATGATTCTGTTTTTTGTTTTGTTTTGTTCAGGTTTTTATTTAAATTCTAGTTAGTTAATATACAGTGTAATAGTAGTTTCAGGAATAAAATTTATTGATTCATCACTTACAGGTATGAATGAAATGTTCTGAATATGTCTGTTAAGTCACTGTGGTCCAGTGTGTCCTTTTGATTTTCTGCTTAGATGATCTGTCCATTGCTGTTAGTGGAGTGTTAAAGTCCCCTATTATTATTGTGTTATAAGGAATGAGTTCCTTTATGATTGTTACTGTTTTATGTTTTGGGGTGTTCCCAAGTTGGGGGCATAAATGTTTGTAATTGTTAGATTTTCTTGTTGGATAGACCCCTTTGTTATGATATAGTGCCCTTCTTTATCTGTTGTTATGGTCTTTGGTTTAAAATCTAGTTTGTCTTATATAAGTATGGCTAGTCCAGCTTTCTTTTGATGTCCATTAGCATGATAAATGGTTCTTCATCCCCTCGCTTTCAATCTACAGGTGTCTTTAAGTCCAGAAGAGTCTCTTGTTGGCATCATATAGATGGGTCTCCTTTTTTTAATCCATCCCAAAGCCCTATGTCTTTTTTTTTAAGTTTTTATTTATTTGTTTGACAGAGAAAGAGAGATGGCAAGAGAAGGAACACAAGCAGAGGGAGAGGGAGAGGGAGAAACAGGCTTCCTGCTGAGTTGGGAGCCCAATGTGGGGCTCGATCCCAGGACACCTGCATTGGGACCTAAGCTGAAGGCAGACACTTAACAACTGAGCCACCCAAGTGCCCCTCCCCCCACCCAGGTCTTTTTATTGGAGCAATCCATTTACATTAGGAGTGATTATTGAAAGATATGAATTTAGTACCATTGTATTACTGTAAAGTTGTTGTTTCTGGTGATGTTCTGTTTCTTTATCGTCTTTGTTCCCCCCCCCCACCCGACACAAAGAGTCCCCTTTAATATTTCTTGCAGGGCTGGTTTAGTGGTCACAAACTCCTTTAGTTTTTTTTTTAATATTTTATTTATTTATTTGACAGAGAGAAACACAGCTGGAGAGGGAACACAGCACAGGGAGTGAAAGAGGGAGAAGCAGGCTTCCGGCTGAGCATGGAGCCCGATGTGGGGCTCGATCCGGAGTCTCCGGGATCATGACCTGAGCCAAAGGCAGTTGCTTAACCAACTGAGCCACTCAGGCACCCGACAAACTCCTTTAGTTTTTATTTGAGAAACTCTTTATCTGTCCTATTCTGAATGACAGCCTTGCTGGATAGAGTATTCTTAGCTGCGTATTTTTTCCATTTAGCACGTTGACTATGTCATGCCACTCTCTTACATCCTTCCAAGTTTCTGTGGAGAGGTCTGCTGCAAGCCTGATTTGTTTCCCCCTTGTAAATTAGGGATTTCTTTTCTCTTGATGGTTTTAAGATTTTTTTCCCTATCACTATATTTTCCAAGTTTTACAATACGTCTTGGTGTTGGCCTGCTTTTGTTGATTTTGATGGGAATTCTCTGTGCCTCCTGGATTTATATGTCCTTTTCCTTCCCCAGATTAGGGAAGTTTTCAGTTTTAATTTGCTCAAATAAAACTTCTGCCCCCTTTTCCTTCTCTTCTTCTGAGACTCCTATGATACAAATGCTACTGTGCTTTATGGAGTCATTGAGTTCCCTAAGTCTACATTTGTGATCCAATATTTATCTTTCCCTCTTCTTTTCAGCCTCATTATTTTCCATAATTTTATATTCTGTATCACTTATTCATTCCTCTGCTTCTCCCATCCTTGTGGTCATTACATCCAGTCAGTTTCGCATCTCGGCTATAGCATTTTTTTTCCTCTAAATTTCAGCCCAACTAGTTTTTAGGTCTTTTATCTCTGCAGTAAGGGGCTTCCTGGTGTCTTCTGTGCTTTTCTCAAGCCCAGCTAGTATCCTTATAATTGTTGTTTTAAATTCTGGATCAGGCATATTACTTACATCTGTTTCAATTAGATCACTGGCCATGACCCTTTCTTCTTTCTTTTGGGATGAATTCCTCCATCTTGGCATTTTGTCTAGGTCTCTGTCTTCTGTGTGTCAGGAAAGCCTGTTATGTTTCCTGTTCCCGAGAATAACAACTTTATGAAGAAGAGGTCATATGGTGTCCAAGGCGTGGTGCTTCAGGGAGTGTTTCTGGTGTGTACTGTGTGTGCTCTGCTACTGTGTTTTGGCTGTTCCAACTTGAGGCCTGTTGTCTATAGAGGTTATCCTTGCCTGCAGTGGGCAGTGTTTGGACCTTGGCCAGAGTGTGGCAAGTTTTAACTCGGTTTGCTTTAGTCTGCTTGTTAAAAGAAGCCAGATCCTATTTCTAGCAGAGCTGGAGCTTTGCAGCACTCCGTGGTTAGGGACTTGGAAGCTGTGGGAGTTTGTGCTTGTCTTCCTGGGAAGGGGCCCACTGCTCTGGCTCTCAGGCACACTTGCCCTCGTAAAGAAACACCTGCAGAGTGCAGAGGAGCAGGGCTTGGTATAGGCAGCTTAGGCTGCCACTGTTGGTGCCGTGCTACGTGCCAAGGTTAGTTTATGCTGAGGGGTGGGGGAGCGAAATTGCGCCAGCTCTCTCCCTTGCCATGGAGGAGAGGAATTTCTGCCTGCAGCTGTCTGGGAAGCACCCCCCCCCCCCCCGGAAGAACCTACACTCTCTTCTCCTGTGTCCCGGGTGTTCCTCAGATCTCTGTCTTCACCCTGTCGTGTCCGGTCCATCTGCCCATCCGGCTGCACAGTGCACCTGTTTCCTATCTCAGAGAGGCCAGCTGAGTTTTAAAACTCCAAGCTTTGGGGATCTGGTGTGGCATGGACCTATGTTGGTCCTCTGGAGCAGGGTCTTGCCACACTGTGGCTGGTGCTGGTTTGTCCCAGAAGGGCAGTTGTATGAATGCTCCGGAGCTTGGAGTTTAGAGTAAAGCATAGCAAAAAGCAGGCATCCAGATTAGCTGCCCTCAGCAGGTGGCTCTGCCCCTGTTCTAATGAACAGGGCAGGGAAGTGCAGTGGCGCCTGCCAGCTCTGTTGTCCCATGAGAGGCAATGTCACCTCCCAGATTCACTCCAAGAAGGGGAACCATCTCTTCCAGTGCATCGCAGTGGATCCTCAGATCACATTTGCTCTCCGGCCTCTACCCTCCTCCACAGGAGCCCCCCCCCCCCACCACCACCAGTGCCTGCTGGGCTTCACGCTTACCATGGCATGGACTTCTAAAAGTCTAGTCTTTGAGCCCCGCTTGTTGTAAAAGTTCAAAATAATCAACACTCTCTCATTTTCCCAGTGAGTGGTCTTGGGGAAGTGTTTTCCTTGTGCAGTCCCTTTTATGTTCCCTGTCTCTCTCTCACCTCTCTCTGTGATCTCCTCTCCTCACTGCAGCACCCATTATCCTTTTCTCCCCCAAATTACGTCTCCACACTTCCCACCCTCCACAGTGTGTCCTCTTCTCTCCTTTTAATGTGCAGTTTGCTCTGTCAGTTTTCAGATTGATTTCTTAGGTGTTCAGAATGATTTGATATTTATGTAGTGTTCAGGGGAGGAGGCAAGCCTAGGGTCCTCCTACTACGTTGCCATTTTAGCTCCCTGGTTAACTCTGTGACTGTAGACAAAATAATTGCATTTTTTTCCTGCACCATTTCCCCCCTAACTTTAATTGGAAGATAGCAACTTCTCCTGCTCATTGGGCTATGGAAGACAAAAAAATTTGTAGAATTTGAAATGTTTTAGGAATGTTCTATATGGTGGCACCTTTCTCTATACTACCTTCTTTAAAATAAGGATAAAGATGGGTCTGTCCTAGGTCTCACCCAAAGCTATTTATGACAGGAAGTTCTGGAAGGACTTTGGTAAAACCCACTTGTAACCTAGCTTAAAGTGTGATCTTAGGGACAGTGTGACATAGCAAAGCACACATGGTACATGTATACTGTATAAAGGTTATTTTCTATTTCCTATTTCTTGTTTTCATGTCCTTTTTCTAGTAGAGAAAAGATAGAACTCATAAGCCAAATGTTTATCTTAACTACTACCTTTAAACTCATCCTTCCATATTTGGGGAGTTATTTTCAGAAGAAAAAATAAAATAAGGTTTGCCTGCCTTCCTTCCTTCCTTCCTTCCTTCCTCACTCCGTCCCTCCCTCCTTCCCTCCCTCCCTCCCTTTCTCTCTCTCTTCCTTCCCTTCTCACAGTAAAATGCCCCAACAATGTGAACAGTAATAGAAGGAAAGGAAGAGCTGGAGTTGTGAATAGTTAACCTAGACAATTTATCTTAAATTTCAAGTCATTGCCTTTATTTTCTGATTAAAAGGTGTAAGGCAAATAGTGGGTCCTATACCTGAAGTTCTTGATCCTAGAGTGTTCTATTTTTCATTTCTTAGCAGCCAGTCAACTTTAAAACATGAAGGAAAAATCCAGCAAATAATCATAAAGCTTTCCTTGGAGAAGTTTCCAAACATGAATAAAAAATGACAAGCCCCCTTCATTGAGCTCAGGTACTGTACTTAGCAGTTTACTGCATTATCTCACTCATTTCTAACAATGGCCCAATGAGGAAGAGTCTTTAATCTCTATTTTATGAAAAGGGAACTGTGGCCTAGACGAGGTAATTAGAAACTTATGCCAGGTTACACAGCTTCTGGAAGCAGGATGGACCATTTTAAGTAATGACATTTAAAGCAAATATTTTCTAAATTACCCAAGTAGTGTATCGTCTTTATAAAAAAAAAGATGTAGGAAATAAAATTTTTAATAAATTACCAATAAGCATGTGTGTGTGTGTGTGTGTGTGTGAGAGAGAGAGAGAGAGAGAGAGAGAGAGAGACAGACATGTTGGAAAGACACAGAATAAGCGATAGTATTGGTTAACCCTGGAGAAGGAAGGTGAGAAGGTATGAGAAATGGGAGGGATGGTCAGAAACATATTTAGCTTTATTTAGAGTGTTTTGAATTTTTGACAGGGACTGTTTTCATATATCATCTGTGCAAATTTAATTTATTTAAAAACCCTGAAGGAATGAGGACACATTCAGATAAAGTTAATCATCTTTGACTAACCTCATCACTCCTTTTCTGGTGACCCTCTCTTCATTACAATCTCTACTCAAGAATGTTTAAAACTTTTCAAAGGTAGTGTAGACACGAGTCACGTGCTCTAGGGAAGATTGTAGAATTGTTGATGATGAAGTATCGGGCAGTATGCTATGGCAGTTATGTGCACAGACTCCACCCGGACTGCCTGGGCTTGGATCCTGACTTCCTATCGTGTGATCTCTCTGTGCTCCAGTTTCCTCAGTCATAAATTTGGGATAATAATACCTAGCTTACTGGGTTGTCATGAGTCCTAAAGGAGTTATTATCTGTACAGTACTTAGCACCCGGCACATTGTAAGAGCCAGATAAGGGTTACTACAATCATTATTGTTATCCTGACACTCAGAAAAAACTATGATAAATTGTTGTATATCCATCCAGATTTTTTATCTATATGTGGGTGCATATTATACATACATTCATGTGGGTAAATGCAGGTGAATTTTTTATGAAAATTGGATCATACTATTTCTATTTATTGTAACCTTTTTCTTTATACTCAACACTGTAGATTATAAACATCTTTCCATGCCATGGAATAATGAATGTTTAAAACAAATCTCAGGGGTATTTGGTCTTAACTAGTTGTGAGAGCATGGATTCTTTTGACCAAATGTGTGACCATATGATAAGACAGAAATTTCTTGGCAGTATATTGAAAATCTGGAGTGCTTATAGATATTGACACAGCTTACTTAAATGGTTGGGTGGGCATTGATATATCTTACCTGAGTGTATTATTATTGGTCTTATTTGTTAAGCAGTGATAGTCAGCCTTCATAAAGGTTTATCTTCAGAGTCAGTATGCCAGAGAGAATGGTATTTTTAAAGGGTCGCTATGGGAAGGATGCTTGGAATATAGTGCTTTATAGGAAGAAAAATGATCTATAAAAAGTACATTGGTTATTAAGAAAAGTATTTCTTCTTCTGCCTCTTTCTGGCTTTTCAGGAGATGTTTCACAAAGCGGAAGAATTCTTACCAAAGAGGCCGGATAGTGAGATGGACGAGATGGACACGTCAGACACCCAGTGGGGCTGGTTTTACCTGGCGGAGTGTGGGAAGTGGCACATGTTTCAGGTACCTCCTTTCCAGAACCTACCAGAAAGGCTTCAGGCCCGCTTAGCACCACCTTGCTGCCACACAGCGTACCAGTGCAGACCCTGAAGGACACCCAGCTTTCAGGACATCAGATAGCTGGACTAAAAGAAAAAGGAGGAATCCTTCTAGTCCTTTTCCTTTTCGTTTCCCCAGATTTTCTCAATCTCGTATTTAGAAGAAGCAGTGCACATTCACTGCATGTAGGGAGGGCGAGCATGACTGAGTTGTGTTGTGTCAGTATGGCTGAGCAACTCCAAGTTCCATTTGGGGGACAGGAGAAGGGGAACAGAGCAAGCCCATATTAAGCACCTTGTGTCCTCCAGGTATTATGTTAGATGCCGCGGCTATGTTTTCTCCATTAGCCTCCCAGCAGCTCTGAAGCAGATGGTCATACTCTGTCTCACAGTCTGAGAGGCTAAAACTCAGAAAAGGTCACAGAGTCCGTCCAGAGTCACATACAGCCTAGTGAATCTGAACCCAAATTCAAAAGCTTATGATCTTCTTATATGTCTAAGCCTACTTAAAGATTTCATTTGAGCCAGTGACGAAGTTGTAATTATTGAATAATTTATAAAAGTTGTAACAGTTTAGAAAGAGGGCTTCTAAGCAGTTTCCCCAATGTCTTTGCTGGAAATCCTGACACCACTTTGCACGTGCTGCGTTAGCTGTGATCCCCCTGTGTGTGGGAACTAGAACAGGTGATCAGTCAGTTCCCCTTGTCCCTCCATTCTGTGTCTCTTTGGCCACAGAACCGCCTCTGTGGCCAAGCCATTGATGTGAACAGCTGGTGAATGAAACTTTCTGGTTTGTCTTAAAGCCGGATACCAACATTCAGTGTTCAGTTAGCAGTGAAGATATCGAAAAAAGCTTCAAAACAAACCCTTGTGGCTCCATTTCTTTTACTACTTCCAAATTCAGCTACAAGATAGACTTTGCAGGTATGTCTTTTTTTCCCCTAATAGTTGCGTGTTTTTAGTATACTTATATGGTAAAATCTACAGTTCTGAAGATGAGAATTAGTTGATATATTTGTGAACAGTGACGTAAATCCTTTTTGTCATACACAGAAATCTCTCTATAAAAATGTAAGATTTAAAATCTTAAACAACATTACCTTGTATAAAGGAGTATTTGTGTGCTTATCTATACTAATGTATATAGAGATTGTCATATATTTTGAGCTTATGTAACACTTCTCTCTTCTAAGGAACACAAAACACTTTTTGGCGTTTTTTTGTTTTGTTTTTTGGTTTTTTTTTTGTTTTTCATCAGTCGGTTTTTGAAATAGCTGGGAATCTTTTTATTTTAAGTATCAATCCAAGAGGTTAGTAACACTAGCTGGTGATAGTTTGAAGACAAAAGTTCAGCTGAATGATCCATTCTCCTAGTGTCTTTGCCAGAAAATTATTTCTTTAATGGACACTGCCTTCTACCATTTTCTGACTTCATTGGCTCTTTTACAGAATAGCCAGCTAATCTGGAGATCAGCCCCACTTTGGATTGCATCCATGCTACATGGGCATGGTTTTAGGTTTCCCATGAAAACCCTGTAGGATTCAGCTCTTTCAGTTTCAAGCTCTTAGTTTCAGCTGTTGGTTGCACAGAAACTTACAAAAACCTGGACGGGAAAACTTTTTTTTTTTTAAGATTTTATTTTATTTTATTTTATTTTATTTTTTTAAATATTTTATTTATTTGGCAGAGAGAAACACAGCTAGAGAGGGAACACAAGCAGTGGGAGTGAGAGGGGGAGAAGCAAGCTTCCCGCCGAGCAGAGAGCCCGATGTGGGGCTCGATCCAGGGTCTCCGGGATCATGACCTGAGCCGAAGGCAGTCGCTTAACCAACTGAGCCACCCAGTCGCCCCTGAGATTTTATTTTTAAAGTAATCTCTGCACCCAACATGGGGCTCGAATTTACAACTCCAGCATCAAGAACCATATGCTCTACTGACTGAACCAGACAGGCACCGCAGGGAGGCTTTAATAAAGGATGCTACCTGACTCAGTCCTCTAGCTGTTGCACCCCAGCCTCTATGAGTAGTCTCTTTATGACAGGATTAATATTGTGTTGTGGTGCAGTAGGGTGGTGAAACCTTAGGGAATCCCCCTGGAGGAGCTAAAACCCAGAAATGGTGAAGGCAGTTTATCCAGTAAGAGGTTGATGCAACCAAATCTCTAATGATTGTTGTCTCCCCCAAAGTTTGTTTTCTTAACAAGAGTTATCTTATATTTTAATATGTTTTTACTCCTGACTAGCCATCACTTTTTTTTTATGACATTAAGCAAATAGACTGCCTTTAAGGGGCCCCGATATTTGTCTTTCGGCCTCAGTCTAGACAGAAGGCATCCACTAGACCTTTTAAACATCTTGTGTACAAGTACCTGTTTGAAGCGATACGGAGACATTGTGATACACACACACACCAGGCTTCATGACAAGGATCAAGCCACATGTTTCTGAAAGAATATTTTCTAGTAAACTATATTGTGGGGAGAGCTTTCTCCCAAACAATGCAGTTTATTTATTCATTTATCAAAGAATAGGAGTCACATATAGTTACTCAATTTCACCAGCCCTCTATATAATACGATGCTGAGTCAGAGTACTGTTTGCAAAATTAGCCCCAACCATTCTGCCACAAACCAACTCACGTGCTCTTGATAAAAATGGTAAAACAGAAACTCAGAATGAACTGCAGTAAGAAGACACCACAGGCTTTGCTCTCTGTGCTGAGATGATCTTGCTTTTTCCTGCACAGTGGTGATGCCATTGTGGGGAGAACCTACAAGAATCTAGAAAGGGCAGAACGTACTTTATACCTTATAGCATTTGCCTAAATGGGCGAACCTCTTCAAATGGAATGATGCCAGTTAGATAAGATAGAGGGACTAGCATCTCACATTAAGCCTCAGTACTTAGCTCTATGGGAATAAAGAAATGGACCTGGTGATAGTGCCACAGCTAAGGCACTGAACAGAGAGGAAAATGACATCTTCAATTAATTAGTCTTTTATCATCAGAATCTCTTTAAAAAGTATGTATTGTGTCTAGCGGGTTTTCTGTTTTTTGGTTTGAGTATACAATTTAGAGAGAAGGCAAGAAATGTACTAATTTTTGAAATTCTGTGAATTGTGGAAGTTCTATAGCAGTAATGTACTTTTTTACCATTCCCAAAATTTTTGGAAAAATCAAAGTAAGTACACTTTCCACTTAATAAACCACCCAGAAATTTGGTTATATAATTTCATTCTCTTCCAAGTACTCTTCACTTTCCTAAGCTTGGAACTCTTGCACTGTAGCATCGGCTTACGGTCAGTGGGATACAGAAGGGAGCGGGCCCTGCCTACTGAGCTGTAGGAGCTGAGCACCCTGTGTGTGAACGCAGGTCACACAATGAAGCCCTGCTCCCTGAATAGCACTTTTTTTTAAAAGATTTTATTTATTCATTTGGCAGAGAGAGAGAAGAGAGAGAGAGCAAAAGCAGGGGGAGGGGCAGAGGGAGAGGGAGAAGCAGACTCCCCACTGAGCAGGGAGCCCAATGTGGGCCTTAATCCCAGGACCCTAGGACCATGACCTGAGCTGAAGGCAGATGCTTAACCGACTGAGCCACCGAGGCACCTCCTGAATAGCACTTTTAAGTCATGATAAACAGATATGGTGTCCTTGATAGACCAGGCTTGTCAGCTCCCCCCCAAGCCCCAAGGTTCCCCATCACCAGGTGGTGCAGTTGCACATCTTCGTGACTGTTTACAGCACAGTATGTTCCTACCACTTATCTAATATCTTTGTGTTTGTATACAGAAATGAAGCAAATGAATCTCATCACTGGAAAACAGCGCTTAATAAAAAGAGCCCCCTTTTCTATCAGTGCTTTCAGGTATTGTAAAGAGAATAAGGATAGAAAGAGTGGGCTTTTCTCCTCTTTCTTAGTATTTGACAGAGGAGCAAATAGTCCGAAAATGTTTGGGTAGGTTATTTCATGATCTTGATGTTGCTCTTTCTGTTACTGAATTTCACAATAGTTGATGAACTAACAATGTGATTATTTTCTGTCCTAGTTTCCTTTCCTGTTGTCCTATTCACTTCCCCTTATATGTCCACATGTTTTCAGTTCTTTAGGACAGTTACAGGACGCCACATGGGCTGTGCTGTAAGACCTTGAAATAGCTTACTGAAGTGAGTTTGAATTAACTTGCAAATACTCTGACAGAACCATCCAGATATATGGGCCATAAATCCTAGACAGTTGCCCACTTTGTCTCTGCTTCCACTTATCCCCACCGGGGGACTCCTGGGCATGATTTTGAATCTGTTGTTACCAAAGGAGGCCCACAGGAGGTGGGAGAGCAGCGGGCCAGCAGCATGCCTCTCTGCGCCTGGGACTGGTTATACATTTTCCTTTCTGCTCTCACTGGCTGTGCGCAGCCTGAAGAGAGAGGCATCAATGCCAGGAGAGAATACATATTTGTTATTCATGTGAATGAAAGTGAAGGGGAAAATCTTTGAGCATACCTCCTACTTTCTGCCCAAGCGAATATTGAAATCCTGCTTTTGAAAGAATGTAGAAGCAATCAGGAAAAAAAAATGCTGGCATGTGAATTAGAGGGACACATACTTCTTTGCTCTTTCCAGGGAGATACTCTGAAAGCACTAGAGGAAGGAAAGAAATGCTTTAAGTTTCGATCAGTTTGTTCCTTAACACCTTTGGCTTATATTTTAGCACCATAATTTAAAGGTTATTTAAATACTTATAGAATGAATGCCCTAGTACTTCTTTGGAATGTGGAGAATATATTATTTTTACCAGCCACATCATATCTTTATTCTTCAGTGTGAGGAATATAATAAAGAAATTACTTAGCTTCCAAGAGTATGTAATCTGGCAGAAAAATGAGATATAATCATGGGAAATATTAATGTAATTGTGTGTTATTATTTCTGGTGTACTTCAGTGAGGAGAAGCAGCACACTCTGGGACTGAGCACTCTGTTCTGTCACTATAGAAACCAGAGAACAAAGGCAAGAGAGGGAGAGAATAACCAGAATGAAAGACAATAAGCAGAGTAGTGATAGAGGAGCCCTGATGTGGATATATTCATTTATGGCAGGAATATATCGAGCATGTATTACGTTCAAGGGGAATGGTTTACATTTCCTACCAGCAAGGAAATTACAATTAATTAAGGCTATGGGGTACATAAAAATTAGAAAAAAAAACTTTTCCAAGGCTAAAAGATACTTCAGGAAAAGTAAAAAACAAAATAAAACAACCCTCCTCCCAAAAAAAACCAAGAAGAAGAAAACAAAAACAGAAAACAAACACTGGGAAAAGTACTGGCACTCTTCTCATCAAGAGCTCATCTCTGTAATATCTGAATCTCTGAGTAGAAGACCTACAATCCATTAGAAACCTATGGCCACACTCATAGTAAGAGAACTACAAATTACACCAGACTACTTTTTACTGTCAAACTGTCAGAAATTCAAAAGTTTGATTTTGGAGTCGTTATTGGGAAGTAATAATTCTCTCCATTTGCAGTGGTGATGTTAATGAGTCTTACCTTCAAGGAGGGCATTTGGGCAGTATACATCAGAATGCTAAACAAATATGTTCTCTGACCCAGGAATCCCATTTCAAAGATGTTATCCTACAGATATACTAGTGGGTGTGCAAAATGGCAAAAGGATAGCCTTGTTATTTTGCAGCATCTTAACGGTAGCAAAAAGTCAAAGACAAGCTAAATATCATCGACAAGGGACCTATTGCAGAAATGATGATATATCTGTACCATAGAATTCTGTGCGCCTGCAAAATCAGTTGCACTCACTCATTTAACCGCTATGTGTGGAGTGTCTACCATGGGCCAGGTTCTGTGGTAGGGACTGGAATGAGGATACTCTCTACCCACTGATACAGAAAGATCTTTAAGAACATAATAAGTGGGGAAAACAATGGCTGAAAAAAACACGTTTTTGCTATCATTTGTGTAAAAATTTGGTTTGTGTTAACCTAAAGAAGTCTGGAAGAATACCACCCCAAATACCCCTAAAAAATGATACCCCCAAAATACTCTAAAAAATCCCGATTACTTATAATTGGGGGAAGAGGTGACAGTTGGACAGAGAAGGAAACTGTTCACTGTCTGCTTCTTCATACATACTCATTTTTAAAACATATGATTGTAGAATCTTTTCAAAAATTACAATGAGCTTTAAAAAGGAAGCTAAAGGCAAGCTTGAAATTTACGACTTTCTTCTAGTAACCTCCAGGCCCCAGAGGGTCACTGTGTCCTTTTCAGCCTTTTGCCATGAAGCCCTCCAACTTATTATCTTTTTCTGGGTTCACATCCAGTGGTTTCAGCATGGTGGGCGGGTTTTCAAAGTTTCCCTGGCTGCACAAGAGGTATTACTACAGGCGGTGTATGGGGAATAGAGGGCAGTCAACAGAGGAAAGTTTAGGTTTGAGTTAGAGCTTGAAGGACATTGAACATATGGCTGAAGGGTTTGGATTTTATTTGATAGGCAGTATCATCTGTCAAAGACTTTTTTTTTTTAATCAAAAGTTTGGTTTTCTTCTTGGAAATTCCTTTCCTGTGTCTAAAATATTCCTTACATTTTAAAGAATTTCTGGCAATTTTAGAAAAACATGACAGAATTAAACTGTTTTTGAAATTTTGATGTTATTCAAGATGGGCTGTTTTCCATCAAAGTTGTCAGTTCAGCACCCGAAACACAGCACAGAGAAGACATTGAGTAACTCTTTGAAAATAAAGAACTGAGGGCTTCAGTTAATTGCAAGTGTCACAATATCCCAAACATGAAAATTCAGCTTTGGGGAAAAGGTGAAATTAAATCATCAACCATAATTATCACCAGCTGCTAATACTGTGTTGTGTCTTTTGCCATTTAAAGTTACATCTGTGAAAATGAGGCCATCCCCATGCCCCCACACTGGGAGAACGTGAACACCGATGTGCCCTATCAGGTAAGCGTGGGGCTGGCCAGCTGCCCTGTGCGGGAGCGGAAGGGGCCCCAGTAAAACTGTGCAAACTTCTTTTTTCAGCTGGTTCCTTTGCACAGTCAAACACACGAGTATAATGAAGTTGCCAGTCTCTTTGGGAAAACAATGGACCGTGGCAGAATTAAAAGAATCCAGAGAATTCAAAACCTGGACTTGTGGGAGTTCTTCTGCAGGTGAGGCAGCGGCATCTGGCCCGGGCCCTCTCTGCAGCCTCTGCGGTTTCTGGAGTCTTGGCAAAGGCGAAGCGTGAATGTTGACCTCTGTTGTCTCTCGGCGGAGTCCTGCCAACTGCGCGTGTGTCTCGGCGCCCCACTTCAGCACACTCCCCAGGGACCAGGGTGAGGGCTGGTGACAGGGAGCCATCCTGGAGGTCAAGGCCAGGCTCGCTTACAGCACTGTGGCTTTTGAGGTGTAGACCTGTGCATCGTGGTGCAGTCAGAAACAGGAGGGAGTTGGAGGTAACTGCTTAGTTTTGTTGGTGTGGCTTTGGTGGCACAGCCCTGTATGTGGAATTGGACGTCTCTGGAAACATTGTTGAATTTTCTGAGAAAGTGATTCCACCATCTTGACTTTGTTTTGGGGGATGTTGTGAAACGTACCTTCAAATGTCCTGCTAGGCCCAGTATACATAGTAGATTTAAAATCTCAATTGACTACTTAATTTAGGTTGGAAACTACCCATTGGATTGCTCACTATGCATTGACCCTAAAAATAAAGCCCATTACAGAAAACTTAAAGGTATTGTCCAAATTAACCAGTTGTGCTATATTTTTTTAGTAGCAAATATTACTTAAAACAATGGCTTCCTGAAATATTTTTATTAAATTTATGCTATATAATTTCTAATTTTTTAAAATATAGCAGACCTTTTAAAAACTATATTTATCTTAGAGACAGAGAGCATGTGCTCACAATTGTGGGGTGGGGGGGACAGAGGGAGAGAATCTTCAAGCAGACTCCCAGTTGAACACGGAGCCCCATGTGGAGCTTTGTCTCAGGACCCATGAGATCATGACCTGAGCCTCAGTCACGAGTAGGTCACTAACCTGACTGAGCTACCCAGGCACCCCTAAATATGAGCAGACTTTTAATATTTACTCAGGAAGATTTCAAATAATAGAGTCTAATATAATGAACATAATGCATAATATAATGTATCCATCATCCTGACTTAACATGTTAGGATTTACTGCACATAATCTATCTCCTTTATTTCTATTATTATTGTTGCTGAACTATTTCAGAGCAAATTGCAGACTTTAACTAATTTCATTCCCATATGCTTGAAAATTAGGCCAACTTTTGTTTGGTAATGATATGTGGAATTCTTTCATGCTTCTGAGAAGTAGTAATGTGGCCTGAGTATATTCCAGTTTTATTGCCGTAATAGTTTATGGTAATATAAGGAGCTTTCAGCAAACTTTGCCAGGCTGAACGTAGACTCCAAATCTCTAAACTGGAAGGGGATTTAGTCCCATTTGCCACTCAACAAAAAGATTCATTCTGGCACATTCTGATAAGTGCACATCCAGCCTCCTCCTGGATACTCCAAGGATAGGAAGTTCACTACTTTTCCAGGGTCCCATTCCATTGCTGGACAGCTCTAACTTTCCAAAAGTTCTTCCTGATGTTGAACAAGGATGTGTGTCCGGTTCCTCACCATGTCCTTCCCCTCTCAGCACTTAGCACAATGCTTGGAACGAAACAGGTGCACAGTCTTGAGTCTTTGAACCAAACCAACTTTTATTTCCGACAATAATGAGTTTAACTGAGTTTAGGTTTTATTGGGTTCTTGGAGGTGATTCTTTTGTCAAAGAAGATGGAGGCTTCTCTCTCCCTTTAATTTTATTCTCTCACTGAATGAAGTGAGATTTTCTAAAATGGTCTGAAGAAAACTTAATTCATTATTCTTAATCAGGCCTCTGAAGTGGAGTTCAATGATAATTGAACTCATAATTTGAGTTGTCTCAATTCAATCCTAGTGAATTGAGTGAATCCCCATGTTTAAACATTATATACTTGGGGATTTTACTGGAAATGGTTTCACTCTGTCAACACCCTTCATGATTTTATGTAATGTTGGCCTATAGAAATCTGTTATGGTAAGTGAACCTGTTACCTGCCCTGACAGTAGAAAATACTGGGTCTCATTGTAAGGACAGACTGCCTGTTATTTTGACATCTCCATGAAGAACTAAAATCCTAGTCATTCTCATCATCATGTAACCTCTGACTCACTATGCAGTCAGCGAGGCCCACGTGAGCCCCTCAGAAATATGTTTCCATGTTGCCCAGGCCTTTTTGACTTCTCTCCCCTCTTCCAACAAAAATGTTTGTGAAAGATGGTATTCTAGGCACACTTGGGACATAACAGCGTACAGGACCATAACTTGGACGAGGAGCCAGGCAATTGCACCACAAAATGAAAACAAAAACTAAGATGAATAGAGAAGGTAGAAAGGTGGTCAAGAGGCTGAGCATGTGGGAGTTTTTAGTAGCTCCTCCGAGCAGTTGTGGGATTTTCTTCAGTAGCCTTACTTGAGTTGGATTGATCTGGAATTGAGGTCAGAGAGTTAGCAGGAGCAGGCCATGCAGGGCCTTAGAAATCAGTCTTGAAGGGTTTGGATTTTTTTTTCCTGGACAGTGGAAATCCATCATAGAACTTGAAGAAAGAGGGACACCTAGGTGGCTCAGTTGGTTAAGTGGCTGCGTTCGGCTCAGGTCATGATCCTGGAGTCCTGGGATCGAGTTGTGCATCAGGCTCCCTGCTCAGCGGAGAGCCTGCTTCTCTCTCTGCTTGCTGCACTGCCTACTTGTGCTATCTTTTTGTCAAATAAATAAATAAAATCTTAAAAATAAAAAGAACTTGAAGGAAGAGGATGATCAATCTAGTTTACATTTTACAAAAAATAATGTATCAGGCTGTACTGGGGAAAATGGGTTTAAAGCAGTTGTTCTCAGTTAGGAGTGATTTTCCACCCGGGGATATTTGGCAGCGATTGGAGATGATTTTTAATTGTCATGTGGTTGGAGGGGGAATTAAGACTGGTATCAACTGGGTAAAAGTCAGGGGTGCAAAACATCCTACATCCCATGTGCACAAGACAACCTCTTCCAACAGTTAGCCCAGAGCGGCAATAGTGGGAAGGTTGAGAAATGTTGGTTTAAAGGAGTCACAGTTAGAAGCCGGGAGACCAATTTAGGAAATTGTTTCAGTAATTAAACTGAAACACACTGGGTGGCCTGAACCAAAGTGGCATCTGCTGTGTTGGAATGAAGAGGATGGGTTTGAGACACTAAGGATGTAGAATAATGATAATGTGTTCAGTGGTGTGAGTAAGGAGACAGGAAAGATAACTCCAGAGTTTCTGATTCATTTTTGTTGACTAAGGGAATATGGGCAGGAACAGATTTTGGTCTTTGTCTTTAGGGAAGATGGGGAGGAAGTAGTAGTTGATACATGTGTCATGACTCAGGAGTGTGGTGTACACTAGAAGGAAAGGTTTTGGAATTATTAGAATGGTGAGGTAGTAGAAGCCATAGAATTGATAAGATGACCAGGGAGTGTATATAGAGGAAGAAAAGAAGAGGACCAAGGGATGGACAGAGGAACACTCAAGGCAGAAACTGAGAAGTAACAACCACAGAAAGTGGAAGAAAACCAATAGAAGGTAGAGTTAGAAAGCAAAGGAAGAAAGTAGTTTAAGCCAGTGAGTGTCCTCAGGGTCACATACGAAAGAGATGCCAGGTAAGATGATATGGAATACGTCCTTCAGATTTTGCGACACGGTCATTGGTAGCTTTGATGAGAGCCATATTGGATGCTATATTACATTTATAGGAATGTTGGCAGCTCTTTGGAGAAGCTTGGCAGTAAAGAATAAGAGGCATGTGAGAAGATGGGTACTGTGCAGTTGGGAAAGGTGTCTTTCTTTTATTACAATTTTTGAATTTAAAGATGGGAGGGACCTGAGTATGTGTAAATTACAGTAGGAAAGAACCCAGGGAGGGAGAGTTTAAAGGACGAGAGAAAGGGAAAGGTAGTTGTTGTATTAAGGCCACTAAAGAGGTGTGATAGGGTTGAATTCAGAGAATATACTAGAATATAGAGAAGGAGTTAGATGAGGGTGGTCCAGTCATGTTTATAGATAATTAGAAGTAGGAGATGAGGAGAGGGGTTATGTTACGGAGTTCCTGCCTGAAACTGCCAGTGTCTTTGGCAAAATAAGAAGTGAGGCAGCCTATAGAGAATGAAGGGTTAGGGAGGTGTAGATAAAAGGAAGAGATGGGGGAAAGAGGAGATTTGGAATGGGCAGTATGGAAAATGAGGGAGAAGGAACTAACATGCGAACCATAGGATTTCCATCAGTGTTGAGGGCTTAGATGATGTTGAAACATGTGAATTTGGAGTGGAAACCTGGAGGTAATGTGATTTATTTGAGCAGTCCATATTTAAGAGCAGAGAGGGGAGGTGGTTGGATTGAACCAGGGTTGGGAGGTATACGGCAGCAAAGAATTAAGAACAATGAAATCTGCTATCTCATGAAGAATGTGGATTCAGATGAGAGGTTTTCAGCCCTGGCCACCTATCAGAATCACCGGCAGAGCTCTTTAACACAACACATGGTGATGTCACCCATCCTGGGTCTACTGAATCAGAACTTCTGTGTCCTGACACCTTTAACAGGTTCTGCAAGTGATTCTAATGCTCAACCGGGATGGAGAACCACTGGTCTGAACCTAGGCGAACTTACTTCAGTATGGAACACGGAGATATTCCTGTTGCAACTTAGGGCATGTGACAGCTTAGTCCTTTTGGCACCCTAGTCCCTGAGAGGGTGGGTAATTTTAAGATACTGCTGAGAGGTGAGTGCTGCCATATATTCCAGAAGTTCAGAAATGGCTGTGGGCTTGGACAAAAGTGGGCAGGGTCATGAAGAACTTAATGTAGTTTGAATTCTGTCATATTCCACAAAGGTCTAGCAACAGCCCAAGAAGTCCAGGAGCTCAAAGTTAGCCTTTTCAGAACCCCAAGGTCACAGTGTGTCATGTAGCTCCACATTTCGCTGGTGCCTTGGTAGTTGGTACTAGAATAAACTATGCTATGGGGATGCCAAGCTGTGCCTCCCCCTCCCACTCTTCCTTCAACAGGGATGTATGACATGTCCAATCCAGTGACTGAGCAGATTTTCAGTGTTCACGCTATGAGAGACTCAGGTGAATTTTCAAGCCAGAAATTATTCTAATCTGTGCCTGAGAAGTAGAATGGTGACTCTCCTGATTTTAGAGTGGATTCTAGTCATTACAGATGGTGAAGCTTGATCTTAGAAAGATGTATACTAAAATGTTTACTTACGAAAAAACAGTATGGGTTCCCCAATGCCCAACTAACTAAGAGAACTACCATAGTGGTAGATGACCAAGGCCCTCGGCAGTGTAACTTGGTTTCTACAAAGTGGTTGACAAACATTCTTGTACTGGATGCAGGATAGACAAGTGTATGCTGGGTGATAGTTCAAAGAGAAAAATTAATACCCAGTTAAAAGTCTTGGGCTGAGAGTAACTTGAGTGGCATGCTTGCTTTCTTCTTGAGCCCTTCAATATTTTTTATCAGTAATTTGGATGAAAATGTAGAGGGCGGGGCGCCTGGGTGGCTCAGTTGGTTGAGCGACTGCCTTCGGCTCAGGTCATGATCCCGGAGACGCGGGATCGAGTCCCACATCGGGCTCCCTGCTCGGCGGGAGGCCTGCTTCTCCCGCTCTCGGTCCCACTGCTTGTGTTCCCTCTCTGGCTGTGTTTCTCTCTGTCAAATAAATAAAGTCTTTAAAAAAAAAAAAAAAAAAAAAAAAAAAAGAAAATGTAGAGGGCGTGCTCATCACACTTGTGAAAGATATAACATGAGACAGGGTAGCTTATTTGTTGTATGAATGAAAGACCTTGGAAGACTAAAACAGTCAAAACGAATTTGATATCTTTTTTTTTTTAAGATATTTTTCTTTGTTTGGAACAGCAACATGTGTATATCATTAAAAAAAAAAGATGGTACCTACAGGTCTAAAACAGTAAGCAAATTTGTTCTTAGTGAAAACATGATAGACTTTTCTGAGGGACATATTCGTTCAATGCACAGCCTTCTAACCTCATGCTTAATGGTCCAAAAGACTGTCACCAGTAGACCAAACCATAGACATTTAAGTTTTGATACATATTGGCAAATGACTCTTGAGAAAGACAATTTCCACTTTTCTCATTTAAATGCAACTGTCATTCCCCCACCAAGTCACTAAGCTGCATGTTGTTTATAAATTATGCATCTTTAAAAAATTGCTTTTCAAGATAAAGTTTAATTAGATCAGTCTGCTACATTAGGTCTGTAAATCAGTTGTACAAATATAGCCAGCCAAAAACAGGTCTGGTTTGAGAAAGTCTTGGGGGTTTGCAGTAACTACAAAGTGATGCCTCTGGTGAGCCAGGAGAGCCGGTGCTGGCTCATGATATCTAAACTCTGCTTCTATTTCTTACTGACATTTATAAATTAGAAGATAGCCAGCAGATTCTTGTCAACTAAAGGCTGTCCAGGAAAGAAAAAGGCCTGGAAGCTATGCTATATGAGGTGTTTTCAGTTGGTTTGTTTTTTACTGTTCCAATCAGTCCTGCATGGAATATCTTTATGTGTAAGAAGACCCATCCATCAGGAAGTGGGTTGAAGTGGATGGCTTAATGCACCTCCCAGCTCTAAGATACAAAATTCAGTTCAATCCAACCAACATTTTCTAGTCTCTGGAGATAAAAAGGTTAGGTAGGGCATGGGCCCTGCCGAAGGAGTTCAGTATTTAAAATGGAATGGGAAGAAGTCAGAGAGGGAGACAAACCATGAGACTCTTGGCTATAGGAAACAAACTGAGGGTTGCAGAAAGGGAGATGAGTGGGTGGATGGGGTAACTACGTGATGGGCATTGAAGAGAGCACGTGATATAATGAGCACTGGGTGTTCAACTAACAAATCATTGAACATTATATCAAAAACGTGATGCACTATACCTTGGCTAATTGGATTTTTAAAAGAAAAATAAATAAATAAACACTCGGCAAACTTTATATTATTTAATTGTTTGTTCTGTTATTTTTAGGCATCTGTAAAGTTTGGCTGGCTTAGGCAATCAGTTATCTTTACCATGATGGGTCGTCATCTGGGATTTCTATAGTTTTTAGTATAATTTTTGGCCTTAAGTCTCAGTTGTAGCTATTAGTTTTTGGTAAGATGATTATGTGTCCAAGAGGACTTGAGATTATTTCTTTTCCAGAGCTGCTTTGTCCACTTATGATTTACATTAAAGAAGTATTTTTCTGTTCCACCCTTTCTGTTGAACTTGGCTCTTCCGAAAACTAATAAATGCCACTTACAGTCTGTTTCTCTTTGTATTTTGTGCCCATGTTTATTGTGTTTTTAGGAAAAAGGCTCAGCTCAAGAAAAAAAGAGGCGTGCCTCAGATTAATGAACAAATGCTCTTTCATGGTACCAGCAGTGAATTTGTGGAAGCAATTTGCATTCATAACTTCGACTGGAGGATAAATGGTATACATGGTGCTCTCTTTGGGAAAGGTAATTGTCAGAAATTCAGCTCTCATTTGAGTCCTAGGAGAGAATCTCCTCTCTTTAAAGATCCTTATTTTATAATTCAGGAGTTTGACAGTCATTAAGTTAGAAATTACTGTACTAGGTTCCTTGCACACCCTCACAATTTCTGAGCCACAGAAAAGCCACTTCCTGCATGTGCAGGGTAGCGGTAAGACTTTGACCCCTCTGTCAGATTAAAGAGCTCCCCCAGTCCTGGCCATTCAGATGGAACATCATGTTCTGATTAGCTGAGTTTTGCATTACATTTAATTTCTGTGTATAAATCCTTTCCATGGAGAAGCCTCTATAATAAACCATTTTATGTCAGATATACAGAGAACTATAAAATGCATTGATTACATTGTGGACAGGTGTAGGTAGTAGTTATTTTTGTTTTGATTTTTAGAAAATGGTGGGTAAGAATATTAATGAGCAATAAGGAATGATGGGGGAATCCCTCACCTTTTTTCTAAGGTTGTGAAAGTCTAAGCTCTCCATTTTATGCCCATTACTCAAGGAAATTATGGTGAGAGATGAGGAGAAAAGATAAGGAGGGGCGTTTAATTTTTTGGTCCTTACTTTGTACCTTATCTCCAGCAAGAGAGCTGGCTACTACTTAGGATCAAGACATGCTACGTTTTCA